>PVJX010002503.1:0-127311 GCA_004027295.1 Dolichotis patagonum | reverse complement strand
CACTAACATACCTCATAGATCTAGAGAAATCACTCCTAAAATTCATCTGGAACCAGAAGAGACCTAGAATAGCAAAGGCAATTCTAAGCAACAAAGGCAAGGCAGGAGGCATCACAATCCCTGACTTAAAATTATACTACAAAGCTACAGTGATAAAGTCAGTATGGTACTGGAATAGAAACAGACCCGAAGATCAGTGAAATAGATTGGAAGATACAACCACAACTGCAAACTCACTGAACCACCTCATCTTTGAGAAAGGGGCCAAACATGCTCGCTGGAAGAATGACAGTCTCTTTAACAAATGGTGCTGGAAAAATTGGCTGTCCATAAGCAGAAGACTAAAACTAGACCCATGTCTATCACCATACACTAAGCTAAAATCTAAATGGATCAAAGATCTAAATATTAAAACAGAAACACTAAAACTACTGGAAGACAAAGTAGGTAAAAACCTCAAAGATATACGGGTAGGAAAAGAATTCATGAATAAGAACCAAAGTACACAGGATGTACTTCCCACAATCAATAACTGGGACCACATCTTATTAAAGAGTTTCTGCATGTCAAAAGAGATTTCCAGCAGAGTGAAAAGAAAACCCACAAATTGGGAAAAAATTTTCATGAACAGCGCCTCAGACAAAGGACTTTTGTCCTAAACTTATAAAGACCCTCAAAATTCAAAGACCCAATCCAAAAATGGGCATCTGAAATGAATACAGTTCTCAGATGAAGAAATACAAATGGCCAATAAATACATGAAAAAATGTTCATCATCATTAGTCATGAGAGAAATGCAAACTAAAACCACACTGAGATTCCATATCACTCCAGAAAGAATGGCCAAGATAGAAAACACTACCAATAACAAGTGTTGGAGAGGCTGTGGGGAAAAAGGAACTCTTCTGCACTGTTGGTGGGAGTGTAGACTGGTGCAATGACTGTGGAGGTCAGTCTGGAGATTCCTCAAAAAGCTGGGTATGGACGTCCCATATGACCCAGCTATTCCGCTTCTAGGCATATTTCCAGAAGAACTGAAAACATAGTACCACAGTGATTTATGTGCACCCATGTTTATAGTAGCACAATTTGTAATAGCCAGATCTTGGAAACAACCTAAGTGCCCATCAACTGAGGAATGGATAAAAAAGTTGTGGCATTTTTATAAAATGGAGTACTACTCAGCTATAAAGAATGATCACATCGAGATATTTATAAATAAATGGACACGACTTGAGACCATTCTCTTAAGTGAAATAAACCAAACTCACAAGGGTAAATACCATATAATCTCCCTCATATGAGATTTGATAAGTGTATATAAGACTTTATGGTAAGCATGAGGCCCCATCTCATAGCTTCGAAGTCTTTCAAAGTTTTAAATCATCAGTTTGCATGGTGTTATCCTGTTTTGTTTGACTATATCATACGTGACGATATGAATAGCTATTTTGAAGAAAACATTATGACAGCTATTGCTGATTTAATATTATCCTCCTTAGAAGTCCTACCATGCTTTTTTTGTTCTATTACCATTGGTTCTATCTACCACATTGTGTCTAATTGGAATTTGAATATGTGTGATAGTTCAAACACATTTTTTTCTTTTTTATCAAAAATGAGATATTATAATACCCATTGATCATTTTCTGTTATTCGGTTCAGAAAGCCCTGGAATTCTTTCACTATATGCATGGCTTTATACTATTGTGTTATGCTTGATATTATTGTAATTGAAACTATGCTCAACTATAGCAGAGTAAGAGATATGTTGTTAGATACTGTTGATGTCCAGTTGACTTAATGTAAAGTACTGTGTTGCCTATGTTGTCCTCTTCTGATCTGCTCTGTACTGCCCCCTTTTGTTTTATTCTCTTTTAAATAAAAAAAAAAATAAACAGCTAAAAAAAAAAAAAAGGAAATGCACTCTGACTCAGTATTGCTGGAGGACACGGCGTGCGTGAGGGAACCCTAGAGCGGTCGATCCACCATATCCTGAAGAGCTTTAAAAGTCAAGGTAAAGAAATTGCACCGTATCTTAGTATGAAAGTCACTGATGGATTTTGATAATTTAGAGACATGACCAACTCTTCGTCTTAGTATTGTCACTTGGATGGCAACAGAGAAGTCATGTTGTTCAGTACTGTTAGTTAAAAGGCAGACAAACTTGATGGGTATCTTTAGCATTTAAAATAACCAAGAAACTGGGTTTGTTAGTTTTATTTTTATACTGGGTCACACCATGTTGCCCAAGTAATTTCTCAAACTCATGAGTTCAGTTCAGCTCCTGCCTCAGTCTCCAGAGTAGCTGGGGCTACAGATGTCTACCATTACCCCTGGCTAAGAATTTGTCAATTTCCTTTTCAGGTTTACAATTTAGAAAAAATCAGACGTGGTATAACGTATTTTCTGTTGTCGAACATTATCTTTCTAAAATTTTATTTTAAAGGGGGTAAAATTAAACACAACAAAACAGACCAGAATGGGACATAAAAAAGCATAAATTTCAAAGCTAGACAACCAGAGACCTTCACTATCTGTCATATTGTCTCTTTGTTTTCTTCCAAGTGGTTGTCCATATCTTTGCATACAGGGAGCTCATAATAAATAACATAGCCAATCTTTTCACAACATGTGTAGTTCACTGGCTCCCACTTGCTAAGGGAGGGGGGAGATTTGGGACGGGGGACAGGACAACATGAGATGTTTGATTCTCAGCCCATGTGCTGGCAGGCTCACAGCCACCCCCCAGAGAGGGGAGGAGTTCCTTGTTCTCCTTGCACCCTGAGTCAGCTGCATGGTGCAGGTTCCGAGGCACCAGGGTCTCTCTCTTTCGGGCCACCAAAAGTTCAAACATTATTTTCAACAGTAAAAAGCCAAACATCTAGTGGTGAGTAAACAATAAAATTTAGTGAAGGAATTATTAGAATATTGTGCACTAAAATGGACCCGATAAGTCTAAGTGTATTAGCAAAGGCTGACTTCAGAAGTTTATGTTTTTTAATAATTGGACAATATTAAATACAGTCTTAGGCCTCCTAGAAATATTTGAGTAATAACTCTTGCTAGTTGCACACACAGGAATGAGAAACACAAATGAATAATAGCCACAACACATTTGGAGCGAGAAGGACTGTGAAATTGGAGAGGAAAGTAACCAAGGCCTCAAATTTATCTACAAAGTCCTGTTTTTTAATAAGTTAAATTTTAAAACAAATAACAATATACAGTAATGTCCCAGTTCACAAACACATCTGTTGGTGAGCAAATCAGTTTACTAACAAGCATTCTGTAAAAGTTTGCTCCCTTTCATGAATTCCACATTGGATGACAACACAATTTTGGCCCTCTTTCCCAGAGTCACTGATGAATTAAATTCATGAACTGAGATATCACTGTGTTAGCATTTGAAATTTACACTGGGTGACAGACTTCAATCGTTCTCATGATTTCAGAGAAATGTTTATTTTTAAATATTTATTTATTTTGGTGCCAGTGGGGATTGAATCCAGGGCTTTTCTACTGACAATATCCTCACCTCATTTTTGTTGTTTAATTCGAGACAGGGTCTCCTAAGTCACTGTGTAGTCTGGATAGTTGTGAAGTGGAGCTCCTTCTGCCTCAGTCTCCCAGAGCGCTGGGATTGTAGGCAAGTTCCAACATGGCCTGCTTCCCATTTAAAAAAAATGAATTAAAAAAAAGTATTAAGTTTGTGTGTGTGTGTGTGTGTGTGTGTGTGTGTGTGTGTAACATCCAAGGGCTCCCGCTTTTCTCTGCTGCTGTTAGTGGGCCCCGTACATTGAACCTCATTTTCTACCAATCTCCAAGTGAAGCAAATGATGGAGGATAAAAACAGAAACTTTTGAGCCCAAGAATTAGGGGTGGGAAAAACCCTTTGCACATTTCTAGTCAAATCTTTTAAAACACAGTGAGATTCTTCATTGATTTGTGGGGTTTTTTTTAACATCTAGTTTCTATTACTATGTGTTTGTGCACATCATGATTACATACTTCATGGAGATTTGGTCAGGTACATAGCACATGTTAATTCTTTTTTCATCGCCTTCTGCCTCCAATTTCTTGTTCACTTCCCTTTTGTATAAGTTCTATCTCGCTTTTTCCTCTACCTACCTTTTATTTTGCTTTTTATTTATATTTGGGGATTGTGGCTTATTTTCTTCTCTTAATATTAGGATCTCAAGCATAATCCACTTTTCCCTACAAGTGTCTCTAGTTTATCTTTCTTTGTGGCAGAACTATTCTCCTTTGTGCACATATTCCTTATACATTCATCTGCTGATGGACATATACTTTATTTCCAATATCTACCTATTATAAATTGAACTGCTGTAAACATGGCTAGGCAGGTATAATATGATATATTTAACTTCAGGGAAGATACAGAGAAGAGTAGCTGGGTCAAATGAAATTTCTAGTTGTAGAGTTTGAGGAATCTTCATATTGATTTCTAGAATGGTTGTAATAGTTTACAGCCTCTCTAGCAATATACAAGTTTTCTCTATTCTCTACAGCTTTACTGGCATTTGTTGACTTCTTAATGAAACTTGATGAAAGTCATTCTTTCTTGAGTAAGATATAGACTCTCATAGTTGTTTAATTTATATTTGTCTAACAGCCAAAGATGTTAAATTGTTATGTATTTACTGGCCATTTCTACTTCTGAGAAATGTCTATCGATTTCACTTACCCATTTTTTGATTTTCACTTACCCATACTTTCATTGTAAGGACTTAACATTTTGTATTGCTTATATAGTCTAGATATTAGTCCTCTGGTCATGGAATAGCTACATGATAAAAACAAAGCAGAAAGCATTAAAGTCTGGGACTTGAAGTTATATTACAAAGCAACAGTGATAAAAACATCATGTGAATGGGAAAAATCAAACAAGTCTTGTCAATGAAACAGCATAGAGAATGCAGAAACAACTCAAGACACATTCAGTTGTCTGATTTGTCTTAAAGAGGTCAAAAAGTCTCTGGTGGAGAGAAAGCCTCTGTAATAAACTGGCTATCCACATGCAGAGGCTTGAATCTACACCTACATAGTTCACCAGCTACTATGCTAAAATAAAAGCAAATCAAACATCTAAATGTCAAAACAGAAATACTTCACCTGAAGATAAAATAGGTACCACTCGTCATAGTTTTCAAATAAGGAAATCAGTGAAGACTGAGTTCTGCTATTGGGCAGTGGGGAGAAATAGATTTCCAATGATGCAGCCCAGGGTGGGTGTGATGGCCAAGAGAAATCCATGAATGAGTCAGTGCCCAGGTTTCAGGAAATGGGACAGCAGCTCTGTAACTCTGGGTAAACAGTGGTCTGCTGCACCTCCTACCCTCTTTCATAAATGACCTCAAATCTCTGTTTTTGAAGGAAGAATGGAAAAAATGTTATTTTTCAGTAATATTTTTGTTATTGATATTGAAATTATAAAGACTGATGAGGAGACACATGGTAAACAGATTTCATTCAAGAACATGAAACAAATACTCTCTTAGGTAATTTTAGTTTTCAATTTAACTCAAATCAACAAACATTTTATAATCTTTTTGTCCAATATACTTTGAAAATTATGCTACACACTACAGAGGATGTAAACAATTAGGAAACCATGATTTTGCTTTTAAGAGTGTTTACATTCTAACTTCTGAGCAGGATGCACTACATGATTAGTACCCATACTGATTTAAATTTTGAAGTGGGAAAAAATTCCAGCATTGCAAAATAGATAAAAATGTGTGCATGTTGTTTTCAGTTTTACAGGGTGTTCACAAAGAGACAGAGTGTCAGGAAGAGGAAAGAATGTTTGAATAAAGAGAGTAGAAGGAGAAATACCTACAGGAGGGGAATTGCATTATTTGGAAGTATACAAGTAGCATGATTCCGGATTGTGATCGTTAGTCTTGACTGTCAATTTGACTGTCTTACGAGATGTAGAAAAATAGTAGTACACTTCTAGCTATGTCCAAGTAGGTCATGGGAGTGTGACCTTTGGAACCATATATCTGGTGCCTAGTCTTTTTTTCCTTGGCTCTTCCCTGCTTCTTCTCTTCCTGGCTGCCATGAATTGAATGGTTTTCCTCTGCCTTGGTGTTTCTGACTGGAGCCAATTGACCCCAGCCCAAAACGCCTGAGAAGAGACATCAAAATAAGCCTTCTCCATTACGTTGTGCACGTCAAGTGTTCTCCGTCAACAGTGGTTAGGCAGGTAATGGGGGCACTCAATAAGGTCTAAAGTGGGAAGAACAGGAGGACAGTGGTGGAAAAGTCTGAGCATTAAGTCAAATTCATACAGTAGACAGTGTGGAATATCAAGGTGAGAAATAGGAGCCCTGAACAAGAAGCAGTGGGAAATAGTTCAAGAAAAAAGAAGTACTTTGTTGTGATATCTGGATCCTCTCACTGCATTAAGTGCAGCTTTTCTCTCTCTCTCTCTCTCTCTCTCTCTCTCTCTCTCTCTCTCTCTCTTTCTCTCTCTCTGTGTCTCTCTCTACACTAAGAAGCCCCCACCATAATAACAGCCCATGGTAGCCAGCTGAACCACCAGAGACAAAAGCTCATTCACTGTGTTAAGTGACCAGTACACGAATGAGGCCACCCCAGACCACCCAGTGACCAAAAAAAATCCCCAGATCATGGCAGATGCTTGAAAAAGTCCAGCAAAGACCATCTGAGTCAGTCTAGGCCAAAGGAATCACCCTAAGAACCCACAGAATTATGTACTAAGCAATTGGTTGTTTTAAACTCTTAAATTTCAGAGTTTTAGTTACTATGAATCAGCATAATATACTATGAGTCAGCATAGTAGCATTTTAATTCAAGGGTGAATTAAAATGATAGTGTGTTTCAGTGCTGAGAGATGTTGACACTTACTTAGTATTTGCTAGAAATCTTATAGGTGATGGACCTATGTTGACAGACCTATCTACACAATAGATAGGTCTGATTATTCATTAGGTTTATACTCACATCTTGATGGCCCTCATGTCAAGCTTTTGAGACACAGCACCTGTATCATCTCCTTCTCTTTCTCCCTGGGGAGAAAGTGCACATATGTTATGTGCACTCATAACATATTAGAATCTACTCTAAAATAGAAGAAATATGTTAAGGATGCAATTAGACGATCCCTTTTCCTCATCCTTCTCCTTACTTTTCTCCTCATCTGCATCTTCATGAGACTTACGTTAAATGTGAAGACAGATCATGCAAGGTTGTACATTTTGTGCATTCTAACAAGACCCATTTTGAATGCTACTTCCTCCTTCATCATTTTTTCCATTTTCTCCCTATTTAAAAATGACTGTCTTTTTATTTCAGTGTATTTCGTGCATTGCTTTTGCCATTAATGACCAGTAGGTCCTTGTTAGGTAGCAATTATTAATCCCTTGTTGACTTACATTTGTGAGTTCATTCTAAATGACCTTGGTGTATCAGTTACTTATTACTAAACAAAAAGAAGCCACTTCAAAATCTTCTCATTTAATAAGCAGTTTCTGATAGCTCTGTGATTCAAAAACTTGGTCTGCTCTCAGTTGAGTGGGTCTAGTGTGTATGTGTATGTGTGTGCGTGTGTGTGTGTGTGTGTATTGAATTTGAACCCAGGGCCTTCTCACAAAACTATTCCCTACTGCACTCTCACACCCTCTTTTATTTCTTTTTTTTCTTTTCTTTTATTCTTTCTTTGATTCAGAATCTCACTAATTCACCAATTTGTCCTGGCTTAGCTCAAATTTATGATTCTCCTACCTCTGTCTCCTGGGCATGTGGAATTATAGGTGCATGCCACCATTTCCAGTTTAATTTTTTCTTCTTGGTGGTGTTGTTGGTGTTGCTGGTTTGGATGAAATTTTTTGAGGTCACTTGTTTTGTCTGGCTGTTCAAGAGAGGCTAGAAGTTCCAGGCTTGTCTCCCTTACATTTCTGTCAAGCATTACCCGCCGTGGCTGTTGGTCCAGGGGCATCGGGTTCATGGTCTATCATGGGCCATGTGGCTTCTTCTCACCAGGCAGGAGACCAAAGTCCTTCACAGAATGGGAAAACAATCTTAGAGGACAGGAGAAAAAGCTCGAAACTTTTGAAAGTGAGGTTTGATAATTGCACAGTAGCTTCTAATATATTCAATAGGTCAATGCAAATGATAGGACCAGATGAGATCAGGAAATAGGAATCATAATGTGATAGAAAGAAAGGGTCCACAAAAAAGCATGTGCATCAGAATGTGAGATAAATATATAGCCATCTTCACCAACAGTATACCACACCAGACTCATATTCCTTTCATAAAGTTAATGTGGTGCTTTGGTTACTTTTATACTCACTGAGACAGAATATCTGACAGCTGCAAATTAAAGAAGGAAAGGTTTATTTCACAATATACTTTGTAGAGGTATTAGTCCATAGTTGGCTGGGTCCAAGACAGGGTAGCACAGCAGAGAGGCATCACAGAGGAGAAAAAGTTCATAGCATGACAGGCAGAAGGCACCAATAGCAAGCAGCAGCAGTGGCGGTAGCAGCAAGCCTGCCTTCCCTCCCTCCCTTTACATTCACCCAGCTACAGGTTTATTGATTGGTGCCACCCATATCCAAAATGAGTCTTACATTATCCACACCCTTCATCCCAGTATCATAGCCTCTTACTCCACATTCACACACTCTAATCCCACCACCTTCAGAATTCCCCATCTATAACTGCATGAGGCTTTGGGGGAACAGCTGTAACAAGTGGTGGGTGTCATACTGACAAGTCAATGCTGAAGAAATGCAAAAGATTCTTAGTGTCAGTTTGCATCTCACAAAATTCAGTGTAGGGATTTTCCACTGCAACTGATGAAGATTGTCTGATAAATGCTATCTGTTTTGACTATTTGTGCTTTCCTCCAAAGCTTTGCAAGACAAAGAACCAGATGTGACAATCTTTTTTCAGTAGAGAGGGTACGTTTTAAATTATCTCCCAAATTAATCTCTTGAAGCTCTATGGCACCAAAGTGTGAGGATATGTTTGCATGCCTTTGACTTTTGTAAGAAATTGAAATTTTTACTTAAATGTTGCATTAGGATGTTCTTCAGTGTTACCCAGTTCATAGAACTGATGTAGGAATTAGATCTCACAAAGTAGAGTGACAGCCACGGTGGTTACCCAGAGGAGCCTTCAGCCTAGAGGGGGACTGATGTGGGGTGATAAGGAGCACTCGGGGAGTCCTGTCTTTCAGAACACTGCACTACTGCTGGCCTCACGCTGGCCCTGATCTAAGAGCCAGTGCTGAATCCAGTTTCAGCGAGGCAGCCTTCACTCCCAGACTCGATGGCACACATCTAGTCTTTAAGGACAAAGACTTTCCCCCGCTTCTGTATGGGGATATCTGTACTCACCCAGAACATGAATACTGTAAAATGGGAATGGATAAATCCCAATAGGAAATAAAAGATGAGCAAATTACCTCTAGGTGGGAAAAGCAAAAAAGTTCTGAGATGCCTCATCATGTCTGTTATCTCTTTCCATTTCATCTCTCTGCATATGATTTCTTTTTCTTATAATAAGAATTTTATATTATGTAAGAAGGTAATTTCCGCTGAACTCTTAAGTACCACATAGGTACTTAATTAGCGTCACAATTTCTAACAATAATGAGTAAAAAGTACTCCTTACAAACTTTCAAAATGTACTGCTCTATGGAAAAAAAAGTGACTGAATCAGAGTATATTTGTATGTTATCTGTTCCTCAGTAATAACACTACCCCTATTCTAATAAAGTTTTAATGAAAAGCCTTAACTTAGCAGTCTAAAATGAATATACAGTAGGAAAAACCAACCAAGCCATGATGAAAAAAAAAGTTTCTGAATCATTCTGACAACAATTGCAAAACTGAAAAAAAAAAAAACCTGAAAAACTGAAAAAAAAAAACCCTGAAAAATTGAAAATACCTGAAGAACTGGAAATAAAAATGTACCTGACAAATTGATTTTATTGAAAAGCAGCACTTTGTTATTTGATGCAGTATCATCAAGGGGTATGTAGGTCTCTGTCCTCTAACCTATTAAGTTGGATGATTACTTTTTATGATTTTACCCAAATGATCTAATTTATTGTTACAAATCTTGGATAATTGTTATGTATCAAATCAAGTACATAAAATTCTTACCTATTTCCATTTTATTATACTTCATACATTTCAAATAATTTTTAAACAAATCTTACATTTGATCATCAAACAAAACTGAACAATAACTGGTAACAACAATAAACCCATGGAATCCAAGTATTGACCCTCAGATGTACAAAGCAGATCAATGAGTACAAATCCTGTACTCAGCAAAATCTGAATGTGGTCAAGTAGAGGGGGAACCAGGGTGGAGTTACTCATAGAAATCAACAAAAAATACAGATAATTGAAAGAAATTTTGGGGCATAATCCGGATGCCAGTATCCCTCTGGAATAATACACATGTAGACCAAACAACACATAGGCATAGGACTTTATAAGATTGTGCAGCACCCCACAGAACTGCCCAAAGGACTTTTGCCTGCATACGGAGCAGGAAGCCCCATTCAGGAAGTTCCCCAAACACTGATAGACTGTGACAGCATGGAAAACTCAAGCCACAAAAAATAGATTTGGGATGTAAGGCTCTTTGCCTCTTTTGCCTTCCTCCAAACAGAGAATGTTGCAGCCTAGCAGTGAATTTCACTAACACACATGGATAAGTAATCAGGGAGCTGCTACCTAAGAGGCTACCACATTTTTTTCTTTTTTAGTTGTGGGTCATAGGGGCTAACTGGAACCTCTACCGACCAGGTTAGGGAATGCAGTGGTGGTGGTGAGTGTTGAAAGTGGAATAGCACCACGCCTCCTGCCCTGCTCCCAATGACATGAAAGAGGAGAAAGATCTGCCCGCAGAGAGGAACAGAGGAGGCTGTGCAAGGACCAGATGAGGCAAACTATACACAGGAGCAGAAGCAGCCTTAGGCTGTCTCTGCCTGAGGACATCAAGGCAATTAGGAGAGTGACAGAGACAAACAGAGTAAGGAAATATGGACAAGCTGCCCAGACACATCAAGAAAGTTGCTAGCTGAAGACTCCGGCCTTAGCCCGCACATCTGGAGTCCAAGATCAGCTTCACAACCAGCACTAAACCTACTGAAGACCTGATAGAGTGACATGGCACAGATTTGGGCTCGGACTTGGACACTATACAGAACTGTGTACAAAAAGGGAATCTTAGGGTTTGTTTTTTGTTGTTGTTCTGTCGTTAGTTTTTTGGTTAAGTTTTCAGTTCTATTGTTTGTTTTGTTTGGTTTGACATTTTTCTCTCTTTCAACTTTTTTCTTGATTTTTTTTTGATGTTTTCTTCAAGTGAACATTGGCTCTAGTCTTTCCGGTTTGTTTCAATATTCTTTTGCTTTCTCTATCATTCTTTCTCTCTTTCCTCTTCTCGAGTTTTATAAAGCTTAGATGATCATCTTTGGTTCTTTAGCATTGCTACTAATATAATTCTCTTCAGTTGTCTCTATTTCCTCCTATGCCCCTTAAATCCTATCCCCTCTTCACACACACATATGGTAAAATTGCTCTACTAAGGGGGAACTCACTACATATAAGTTTCTGGATTATGCTGGATTTTGTTTTATAACTATAGATGATTCTGTGGTTAAAGTTACCAAGTTAATAGTAACCACAGTTTGTCAGTTTCTTGGCTATGGTTGACACCATTGTTATCACTAATTGTATTACTTTAGCCAGGGTAGCATACTATTATAATCAGTTGTTCTCCCTTGTATGACAATATGTTTGCTTGGCACCCTAATCATCATCATAGTCCAATAACAAAGGACTGAATACTGGGTGAATAGCTATTTCTGAACCTTAACAAATTGGGAAGATAGGGCCTAATCACAGACACAAAGGCCCAAAGCAAGTTACACATAGATGACATCTCTAAAGAATAGACATGTCCTAAGGAAACTTGATATTAATGATAAGGCTACCTTTCATAAGCAATTTACAAGCATTAACAAAGAAAACAAATTAAAAATAAAAAAATAAAAAATGACAAAACACAGAAGCAAAATACAAACTCAGCCTTCCAGCCAATCCAGGACAAGTCCAGGGGCCAGTGAGTTAGGCAAAATCAGAAACCACTCAACTGAATTTTTGGAAATGGGACAAGCAAGTTAAAAAAAAAAGAATTTATAGAGAAAATTAGATCAGAATAATCTCTCAGATTAAAAAAGAGATGACAATAAAAATGTTGGACTTGCTCAGTGATTCTAGATTAGACATAGATTTAAAAAATATAGAAGATTAGGAAAATAATTAAAAAAATAATTAAAATCATGAATGACCAACACAGAAAAAAAACCACCAGAGTCCATGAAATAGATTTAAACAGATATCCAGGGGACTAAAAATTCCATTGAAAGTATACACAGCCTAATGAACCAACATAAGACAGAATTTCAGGTACAGAAGTGCTTTGTGATCATGAAAAGAATGAAAAGAATGATTTCTTAAAAATAGCACAGGATCATGAAAAATTAATGCAATATCTGCAAGATGATATAAAGAAGAGCAACATAAGATTGATCAGAGACACTGTTAGCAGGAGACAGACCAAATGATATTAAAAAAAGAACCATATTCACAGGAGTAAAGGCAGAAAATTTACCAATCACGGAAAAAGAATTTAACATACAGATAAACGAGGCATATAGACCTCCAATATACATGACCAAAATAAATCTATATCAAAGGATATAATAATCAAGATTCTGCATATTCAGTACAAGAACAGAATAATAACAGCTGTTATAAATAAAGAAACAAATCACCTATAAAAGAAAGCCTATCAGATTCACAGAAGACTTCTGAACACAAACTATTAGGAAAGTTGAGAGTGAAGTATTTCAAGTCCTAAAAACAAACAACCTCCAATCTAGATTTATGTGCCCTGCAAAACTATCTTTTAAAATAAATGGAGAAATAAGATACTTCCAGGATAAAGAACACCTGAGGAAATTCATAACCACAAAACCAACTCTCCAAAATGCTCTGAAGAATATGTTAGAAAAAGATAATGAAGAATATGATGCCAAGCACTCCAATGGAAAAAATTCATGAAAGATGGCAACAAATAAATGGAGGAGAAACACAGGGAATCAACAATGGGAAAATAATACAGTAAGAACAAGTCAATATATATCAATTATTATCATCAATGTAAATGGTCTCAATTCACCAATCTAAAGAAAGAGACTTTCAAAATGGATCAAGAAACAAGATCCAACAATACAAATTTGCAGACAAATTGGACTTCAAGCCAAGACTGATCAGGAGAGACAAAGAAGGTCACTACATACTTGTTAAGGGAAAACTCCAAGAGAAAGAAATAACAATCATAAATTTATCCACAGTGTACAAAAATACATAAAACAAAAATTAATAGACATGAAAAATTAAATAAGTACTAATGTATACCCCTGTCATAAATAGACAGATCAACTAGACAAAAAAACTAAAAGAAGTACCAGAATGAGCCAATCTTGAACAAATGGACTTGATAGATGCCTACAGACTGTTCTACCCTACAACATCAGAATACACATTCTTCTCAGCTGCATACAGGATGTTCTTCAAAACAGACCACATACTAGCTCAATAGAACATGCTAAAGTAAATGAAAAGAAAATTATCCCATGCATTTTATCAGATCATAGTGCAATGAAATTGGAAGATAATGGCAAAAGATAACACAAAAACTTCATAAACATATGAAAATTAAATAACACGCTCCTGAACAACCAATCAATTATAGATGAAATTAAAGAAGAAATTGGACAGCTTCTAAAATTGAATGATAATTCCAATGCAACATACTAGAGCTGATGGGATGCAATAAAAGCAGTCCTATGAGGGAAATTTATCATGGTGGATTCCCACATCAGAATGAGCTCAAGTAACCTAATCTTGAACCTAAAACTTCTAGCAAAAGAATAAAAAGTCAAGCCCAAAACTCATCCAAGGGAGAAAATTATAAAAATTGGTACAGAAACTAAGGAAAATGAGACTAAAAACAAATAAAGTGATCAATAAATTGAAGAGCTGGTTCTTTGAAAGAGCAAATAAAATTGAGAAACACTTAACCAACCTTATCAAAAAATGAAAGACTTAAATCCATGAAGTTAGGAATAAAGAGGGTGAAATCAAAGCACACTCTGCAGAAATCCAGATTATCAATATCTACTTTAATAACTTTTACTCAATTGTGATGTAAAACACAGAAGAAATGGACAGATTCCTTGATATATATGAATTACCAAAGTTGAATCAAGAAGATAAAATTCTAAATAATCCAATATCAGTCAATGAAATTGAAGATGTAACTAAAAACCAACCAACAAAGAAAAGTCCAAGTCCTGTTGAATTCTACATGAAATTTAGACCTGATCTAATGCCACTACTCCTCAAACTCTTTCATAAAATCAAAAGTGGAGAAATACTCATAAATTATTTCCTGGAAACAAGTATTATCCAGTACCAAAGACACCCTGATCAGAGAATGATCCAACTTAAAAAAGATAACTGCAAGCCAATTTCCCTCATGAAGATAGATGAAAAAATACTCAGTATAAGATATGGGCAAACAGAATGCAGCAAATGTTCAAGCAGATTATACACCATAACCAAGTGGGATTCATCCCAGGAATTCAGGGATGATTCAGCATATACAAATCAGTAACTGTGATACACCATATCAACAGAGTCAAAGACTAAAATCATGTGATCATATCAACAGATACAGAAAAGGCATTTGATGAAGTTCAATATGCATTAATGCTTAAAAAAAACCCAGAAAACTGGAATAGATAGTCTATCTCAATTTGAAAAAAGCCACTTATGACTAACAACCAACATCATATGAAATAGTCAAAAACTGAAGAGTTTCACTCTAAAATCAAGAACAAGACAAGGTTGTCTACTCTTGCCACTCCTACTAAATACTGTTCTCAAAACATTAACCAGAGCAATTAGACAAGAGAAAAGAATAAAAGGAATAAATATAGAAACAAGGAAGTTAATTAATCATTACTTGCAGATGACATGATAGTCTACATAGAAGATTCCAAAAATTACATCAAAAGATTTCTGTGTTTCTTAATCAAATTCAGCAGCATAATAGGATACAAAATCAACACTGAAAAGTTAATAACATTTCCATAGACAAATAACAAAGACAGTGAATGGGGAACTAGAAAAACCATATCTTTCACAGTAGCATTGAAAAAGAAAGAAAGAAAGAAAGAAAGAAAGAAAGAAAGAAAGAAAGAAATAAAGAAAGAGAAAGAAAGAAAGAAACACTTAGAAATCAATCTAACTGAAGGAGTAAAAGATATCTACAGGCTCTGGAAAAGGCAATGAAAAGGATATCAGAAAACAGAAGGCTATCCATTGATCAAGGGTTGGAAAAATCAGCATAGTGAAAATCACCATGCTCTCAAAATTGTTACACAGATTTAACACAATCCCAATCAAAATGCCACTAGGATACCTCACAGAATTAAAGAAAAGAAACCTAAGTTTACTTGGAACCAGAAGAAATCTAAACTAGTAAAAACAGTTCTGGGCAACAAAAGCAAGGCAAGGGGCATCACAATCCCTGACTTGCAATTATACTCTAGAGCTACTGTGATATAAACAGCATAGTACTGGCACACAAAAACAAAACTGAAAATGATGAAAGAAAAAGAAAAATAGACCTGAGTTTCAATGGAACAGATTAGAATATGCAAAAATAACTCTGAACACAGTCAGCTACCTTTTCTTAGACTAAGGTACCAATACTTTCATTGAAAGAAAACTTCTGTATTATTTTTACCTTTTTTTCTGAATCTACACTTACACCAACAGTGGAGAAATGTTCCTTCTAACTCACAACCCTGCAAACATTTGTTCTTGGTTGAGTTGTTGATAATAACCACTTTTTGTGAAGTTAGGTGGCATATCAGTGCATCTCTCAGATGCCTCTTTAAAATTGATGCTGGAAAAACTGACTTTCCACATGCCGAAGACTAAAACTAGACTATGTCTCTCACCATGCATTTACTAACTTCAAAGTGGATCAAAGAGCTAAGTATTAAAACAGAAACACTAAATCTGCTGGAAGAGAGAGTAGCTAGAACTATTGAAGACATCAGTATATGCAAAGACTTCATGAACAAACCTTGATCACCTCATTGGAAATATTGTAAGGAATAAACAATTTGGATCTCATCTTATTGAAAAGCTTTTGTACAGAAGAAAAAGTCACCAACAGAGTGAAAAGAGAATCCTTGGAGTGAAAAAAAAATTTGGCCAGCTGTTCCTTAAAGTACTAATATCTAAAATATATAAGGAATTAAATCTTACATCCAAATTTAAAGACTCAGTAAAAATAGTGGGCATCTGAAATGAACAGACATTTCTCATAGAAAGATATACGAATGGCAAGTAAATATATAAAAAATGTTCAACATCACTCTTCATCTGAGAGATGCACTGATATGCCACCTAACTTCACAAAAAGTGGTTATTATCAACAACTCAACCAAGAACAAATGTTTGCAGGGTTGTGAGTTAGAAGGAACATTTCTCCACTGTTGGTGTAAGTGTAGATTCATGAAACCACTGTGGAAATCAGTAAGGAGATTCCTCAGAAAAACCCGTAAAACTAGAGGTTCCATTTGACTCTTGGTATCTTCCCAAAAGATGTAAAAGCATCATACCACAGTGATGCATGCATAGCCCTAATTATAGTGGCAGTTTGTAATAACAAAATCTTAGAAATAGCCCATATGCCCATGAAAACACGAATGGGTAAAGCTGTGGGGGTTTTATACAAAGAAGTCTTATTCAGTCATTAAGAAGAGTAAGCTTGAAACATTTCTAAGTAATGGGTGCACCTTGAGACCATACTCTTAAGTGAATTAAATTGAACAGATGTGTAAATATTGGATTGTTTCTCAATGTGAGAAACTGAAAGTGTAAATAAGGACCAAAATATATAACAGATATTGTGAAATAGGAAGAAAATATTCAAATGGGAAGGCAACCTAAGGAAGGGGGAGGTGAAAAGGAATGAAGGGTGTCTTAATTTTTACTTGTCGCTGAGACAAAATACCTAATGCTCGAAGTTGGGAAAGGAAAGGTTTATTTCTTACAGTTTTTGGAGGTTTCAGTCTATATTCAGTTGGCTCCAAAGCAGGGTGCCATGGCAGCCACAGTTCATGGTGCCTGCAAATGGGAAAGCAGAAACCCTCAAGAGAGAGAGACACACCTTCTTCTTGCCATTACATCACATCCTGGTTCCACCTCTAGGAGGGTGTAGCACTGACACCACCAATCAAAGCACTAGACAATGAACCAATCACAAATGCACAATGCAAATGCACGAGGTTATGGCCATGGACATAAACCATGACAAAGGGGAAAGAAAATAATGAGAAAAGAAGGAAAAAAATGGAAGCAAAGCTTCTGAAAATGAGGGGAACAAGGATCAAAGGAAAAGAAGGAGGATGGGGAAAAAGATCAAAATACATATCACGTACAGGTAAAAATTCCCTATGATGAATGGGATCATTTTGTGTATCTAAAATGGTTCAATACAATTAATCAATTTACAAACAGTGTGGAACTCAGAAACTGCACTGTCAAAGCAGATTGTTTTCCTACTGAAAAATGCGGAGGGGGGATTCTTGGTAGTCACATAGGCCTGCCTCTATTTTCTAGAGAAGACCAGCTCTCCGTTTCATCACTAGCATATTCAAGTTGCATAAGAGAGAAGCAGAAATAATTGGAGCCCACGCAGCCACCTGGGTGCTCATCCCCTGCCTTGCTGAGCAGCTGGAAGAGGCAGCAGTTGTCCATGCAGGGTGTGCCACCCGGCACTGCCAGGCCTATGGCACCCAGATCAGCCTGTGCCCACTGGGGCCTGCTCTTCTGGCGTGGGTCAGGCTTGGGCAGGGCAAGGACCCAGTTGTTATGCAGTGAAGTTACTAGGCTCATCGTTTCTTTCTCTATGCAACATTTAACACAAGAGCAAAGGAAAATCAGACTATTAAAAAGGTTTGCTTTTTCTGGTGGAGTTGGAACATCATTTGTTACCAGGCAGACCTGGGTATGAGCTCTGCACTTTCCATCCTCAGCTGTGTGAGTCAGATGCATCCTTGTCTCAGGTTTTGGTTCTTTCTTTATAGTGGAATCAATGTCTACCTCCTGATTCACCCCCAAAATTAAAGGAATCACAGTGAATGGCACTGCATTTCTTGAACTTTCATTTATATGAGCCCAACCAGAAAGCACCTTGGTCCTAGTCTCGCGCCATCTCCGGAAGAGAAGTCTTTGGTGTCACTTGGTCTTCTTCCATTATCTACAGGACTGGAAAATACTATTCTGCATTACTCTAGTGAGAAGGAATGAGACCAAAATTTTAGAAGCTTCTAGACACTAAAATTTAGTTCAAAATTAGAAGCAACTTTCCAATACGCAGCACAGGAAAGCATGAAAAAATTGAGTTATTGATTTATGACAGACCCTACTGGATTCTCCAGGGAAGAGGCTAAGAATCACCTCTTGAGGCTGCACCTGAAGGAGCTTCTTCTTCATCTGCTCTTTCAGCTGCCTTTGTTTCCTTTCTAATCACCCTGGCCATTCCCTGTTCCAAGTGTACTGTGTAGAGATAAAAGCGTCTAATGAATACCCTTACCCTAATGAAGCAATACATGTTACAAGCTAGCACCTAACAGACATTGAGAAAAAAATGTGTTGTGCAAGTTAGCAGGCTTAAAATTAGAAACGAGTCTGAAACTAGCCATCCCAAGATAATGCTGCCTAACTCTGTGGGCCAACAAACTGGGTGGGTCTTAGCTGAGTGGTTCTTTTGATGGTTTTCTTTGAGGTCACTGTTGGCTCAGCTGGTGCAGCAGGCTGGAGGGTCCTTTACATTTCTGGCAAGTGTTGCGGGCTGTTGATGAGTCAGTGCAGGGGCCCTCTGCTAGAGCGATCTGTGTCTGCTCAATGCAGCTTCATCTAGGACATCAAGCTCCTTCATAGGACAATGAAACATTTGCAAAGGACAGGAGCAAAAATTGAAAACCACTGGAAAGTGAAGTTTGCTAGTCTTAGTGTCACTTCATAGTATTCAACTGGTCAAAGCCAGCCCAGGTGACAATAAGCTTGTTAATTTCTCAAAAGTGCAGTGCATATCTTTCTAACTATGCTAAACTCCTTTAACAGAGGGGTAACAGTTTCCCTATGTTGATCTCATAAGCAATTCTCTTACCAGGTCATGCATACACTTGGCTTGTTGGTTAGTTGTTGTTAGTTTGCTAAGACTCCTATAACAATTTGCCACAAACTAAATGGTTTAAACAATAGAAATGTATTGACTCACAGTTCTGCATCTTAGAATTCCAAGTTTAAGGTATCAACAGCACCACTTATTTCTGGGAATTGTGAAGGGAAAACTCTTTCGTGCTTATGGCTTTCTGGCAATTTTTGTCATGGCCCAGTCTTTGGAAACACCATTCTGATCGCTGCCTTCATCTTCCCATCATGATGTAGATCCTTCTGTGCCAGAATTTTCTTGTTTTTGAGAGAAAATAAGGACACAGTCAAAAGTTGGATTAAAACATACTCTAATGGATTCATTTTTACTACTTTCATGCTCAATGACCCAATTTCAGCAAAGCCCCAATTTAAGGTGATGGAGACAAAACTTTAATATGAGAATTTTAGGTAGACACAACTCAATCTGTAACAGGGCCTTACATGTGGCAAACATTCCATAATATTTTCTATATGTCATCAGAAAAAGAGGGATAAACCTAAGAGTTAGAAATAAATTGATGTAACAAGATCTACCTCTTCTTGGTGTGGACTCCTCTGCAATTCAGTCTTTCTTTGAATATTTCTGTCTCCCAGGTTGGTATAACTCAGAGGGGAGGTGGAAAAAGAACTGAGGAGAGATACTAGGTTAGTAAATGACTGCTTAAAGAATGCAAATCTTTTTACTTTCTAGAATATTATTAACTACTATTAAACTATCAAACGTAAAATAATTAGCAAGTAAATGGTTAACACTCTAGTTACAGCACACTATGTGTCACATATTGTACTGTGTGTTTCTCTGGTCAAAGTGGAAAACACTTCACAGCACTGGAAGTATTAATATTTAAACTCATTACCTGGAAAGGGAAACTGTTCAAAACCATACTGCTTGCAGAAAGCCCCAAGATTAAAAGAGCGCCATCCACTCAAAAACCCTTTCTTCTATGCTTTGTCCTACAATGACATTTACATTTTCTTCTAATGAAATTAAAACCTAATAACTTGTTTTCTGGCTCAGGGTGAAGAGAATGGTCATTCATTCATCCATGTATACCAGCAGCGAGTTTTAAAGAAGTGAGATAGAGAAGCGGAGAGAGGATTGCAGAAGGAAGAGAGATGTCTTAACAGTTTAATGTTTAGGTAGGTACAAGCAGGTGGCTGATTATTTATAACCTTCTTCTTCAAAGTACGTGCGACTATTTCTACCATCAAGTGGCCCATGACAGAAGAGCAATTCAGAAAACTCTGTTTCCTAGAAAGACATCTGGCACGTCTGCAGATGTGTGAGGAAAAGCCCCGGATGTGCTAACGCTAGCGTGCGCTGTTATCCTTCAGTAGTCTGTACCCTTGTTCCAGAACAGAAAACATCATGTGAGGCTAATTAATTAAATGAACGTGGTAGTGAAGGTGTAGCTGGCTCCCTGGATGAGGCCGTGACAGGATGCAGTAGCGCTGAGTACCCTGGTGTTGTCCCTTCCTGAATGCAGCATTGTGTTCTATTTCTGGGTCTCAGAAAATTCCAGACCTGAGTCAGTCTGTCAGAGTGAGAGGGGTCATACATCCCACCATGTTTTCCACTGGGCCGCACAGCTAGTAAAATGCTGTTCTTCAAGTAGCACCATGTAAAATAGCCTCCAAGTACTTGCCACGTTGACTTATGTTTGATGCTGCGCTGCCTGTTATGATTCTTCTTCCAGAAAGGAGATACAGAGGATGCCAGAAGGCCTGAAGCAAACCTTTCTTATGCACGTTTTCATGCATCCCCTTACTTGCTTGATGTTCTCTGCACACATGTTCCTAGCGAATTTCTAAAACCATACATGGTAATAGATATAACATATTTACTCATCCCATTAAAACGATCCTGTAGGCAGTATTTATCCCACAGTAGAGAAATACAGCAGTAAGGTAAGTAGGGAAAATTGCCAAGTTTCTTATTAGAAGCTAGAAATGTTTCAGGGGAAGCTGTATGGCTAACTCATTCTTTAATCAGCAGAAACCTTTTTACTTTGCTAGTGATAAAGATAGAAAGCAGGCAATGCAGATAAAGCTCCTTTTCTGGCATGTACAAGATGACTGAGATATAGTAATAGTCATAAGCCATGGGTGGCTGGTGACATTGTATATCTGTGGAGAAAAGGTATGAGATCATTTGGGATATACTGGGCTGCATTTCCTTGTGAAAGCTCCAGACAGACGTGTTACATAGGTGAATAGATGTTCAGGAAGGGAAAGAGAGCTTGGAAAACAGATTTAAGATGAAAATACCACTCTGGAAGCAATAGATTTTGAGGCATGAATGCAGCCTTGGGTGCAATAAATATAACAAAGGAAACAGTAAACTTGGACACAGGAGATTCCCTGAGAAACTCTGAACTTTTAGAGATTTGTATATAAAGTAGAAGAACAGCAACTGGAAAAGGCTGAGAGGAAAAGTGACCAAAGATGCAGGTAGAGACAGAGGAACCCTGAACCTGGCAAATTAAAGGTTGATTGACTCAAGAATGTGGTGACTAATGCTGTTCAAAGGTCAAGGAATAGCCCAAAGTCTGTAGAAGTGATGCTGTGGATGTCACTGATATTTTGGGGAATATGACGACCAAGAGAATGGTAACAGAGGAAGCCAGAATGGAGTGGAAGGTGAGGAAGTGGAGAAATATATACAGAAACTTCCTAAAACGTCATGAGCAAGGCATATGGCTAGGACAATTGCTAGAGAACAGTGATCTAAATAATCTAGCAGGCAACGTTTCCCCCACCCTGTGATCCAAGTGACTTTCAGGAGCACTCTCAGACTTCTGAACTGCACACTGAGTCATACTTGTGTCAAAGTGAGCCTCAGTAGTTGTGGTTCTCAGCATAATCATCCTCAGGTTACAACACAAAGCCCGTCTAAGTTGTGGGTGCTACTAAATGTTTGTGAAAAAAAAAAATGAACTAATTATTGGCCGACTGTCTGCAAAGTTCATGACACAACTGTGGGAAATGTAAGGTCCGTTTGACTGGTGGTCTACTCGAAATAAAGGCCAACATCTTCTAAAACCAAACATGTAATACCCTGGTGAGCAGAATGACCAAGTGGGCGAGAGAACTGCAGAGCTGCTGCTGAGGAGTAGTGCCGTTGTTGGCCAGTGAAACCAATGTGGGGATATACATATTAGCAATGATTAATTTAGAAAGTACAATGGCCCAACAGCCAGGAGCTCCTGGAGGGTGTTTTTTTATTATTATTAAACAGTTAGTATTGGAATTATCTTTCTCACACTAAATTCTATGAAATTAGTTTCAAGCTCAATGTCTGGATTAAATGATTGAAAGCCAGACAGAGTAAAGATGAAAGTGCCTTTCCTCTGAGCTTCTCAAAAATGTGTTGACTTGTTCTCTTATCAATAACTGTCTCATAACTGGTCTAGAAATCTGAGGTTAGAAAATCTTGAGAAGTGTGCAAGGTTGATGACTGTCTCATATGCTTAAAATTAGGTAATTCTCAACCCCACGAAAAATCATGCAACCTTAGTGTGTTTTACACCAACCTTGATACTAAAAAATCTAAATCTCAACTAATATTATTAACAGTGACTAAAAAGTGTTCCATGCCTGTGTCTTAAAGTTGTTGGCTCTATCTAGTGTACAATTTCAGTGATAATGGAGTAGTTAAGGTTTATCTAGCTCAGTCCTTGCTCAACACTGAACTTTTTTTTATCTCATCGAATCTTTAAGTTAACCTCCATTTGCAGACCAAAAAATAATCAAAGAAAAAATACTTCTTAAGCATGGCACAGCTAGCCAGTAAGTGGTTCTGCTGGGATTAATGTTCATCTGAAATGATCACTGAGAATAAGGAAAAACACCAAAACATTCAGTTTGCAGTGGAATGCAAGGAAAGAAGAGTGGTGCCTCAGTTCATGAACTGCACTGTTTTCATGATTCTGGTAGCAAACCAAATCGGATGAGAATCACATTTAATTCAATGGTTAGGTTCCATGTTAAACTTATGGGGAAATTTGATTTGGTTCCCTTCCAGTTTGGTTTGTGACCAGAAACATGGAGAGAGTTCAGTTCCTGAACCAAGGTACTACTGCTAAGACTGGCTGTAAAAGAGATGTGATCTACATCAAACCCAGCAAGGATTAGAGAGTGAAACAGACCCTCAATGTAGACCCTTCAGAAGGGATAAGAAAGCTTCAGAAACTCCTAGGTGACAACCTGGAAAGAGGAAAAATCAGTGGAAGGAACTGGGAAACATCAGTAGTTTACCCCCCAAAATATTCTTTTAAATGGTTCAGAATTTCATTCATATTGTTAAAAAAAAAAGCAGATACATCATGAGCAGGAAAGGGTTTTCTTCCTATCTAGAAGACTTGGGTATCAGAACCAATCTTTAGATAAGTTATGCAAAAATAAGAAACCTTCTACTTCTTTGGAGACTTGGTGTGCACTTGGTGATGCTGGTCCACTGGGTGCCACAGACTTTGCTTGCTTTTCCTCAAACAGCCCCGGTGGGTGTCATCTGCTGAGCAGACTTTCCTTGATGTTTCTACAGTACTTCATCGCTTCCGCATTGATGCCTCAAACAAGGAAGTTCTACATCAATAGCTTAAGGTCAAAGTGGTCATCAGGGGTCAACATCTTTGTGTGGCTCTTTGTCATTGAGCAGGAAATCCAAGGACGTACATCAAGGTGAGGAGTCTTGTTTGGTTGATGTAGAATATATGGTCAATGTCTGAGGTCATCTGATGTTACTCCATGGTCTTTGAAGTGAGGTGGTAGGGAAAATCCTTGAGTTTATTGATGGAGGGATTAAAAAAGTAGAGATTTACACTAATAATCTGAGTAATTTCTTTAAAAGAAGCTATAATGGGTTAATTTTTTGAGGCAATTTAATTATAATTTCATTGGATATCAGCATTGGGAGAAAGCATGAAGATCATGTGCTTAATCTTTCTGGAATTGAGATTTACAGAGAGGCACCCATGGGTGACAAGTAGCATTAATGCTGACATGGTCTTTCAGCTGGTAACACTAGACACTAATAATACAATGAGTAGCTTTTGCTCCCAAATATCTTCGATGACTCCCCACTTGTTTTATATCCATTTGGCAATATAACAAGTCTAGAATCAATCATTTGTATTTATTCATTGACAATTTTGGAGGACTTTTGTCTTCCCAAGCATATGATTAGGCACCAGAAAAAGGAAAACATCCTTCTCTCATAGAACTCAAGCATAACAGAGAGACAGGTGTGAAAGTGCAAAGTCGTGCCACTGAATCCCTTTGGCAATTACTGCTGCTGCAGGGACTCATTCACAGGGCCTAGAGTTGAGAACACTGAACCTCCATCTCTATCCACAAGATAGCATATAAATAATGAAAATAATACTGCAACAGGAACACCTGCAAGAAAATATAGTATTTTTCAGCAAATCCAGTGCATTAATGCATATGCCAACAGTTCATGCTATTATCTATTCACAGGTGTCACAGCACCTTTGGGGCAGTAGAAGATGACTTGGTAAAAACTCCTGTGGTCATCAAGCTGGTTGCAGAGCCCTGTTCTCCAGATAGGCTTCTAGAGCTCCTGCCAGAGGTCAGTGGTGGCCCAGTGGTCATTCACTTTGGCTCATCAGGTCAATTTATATTTGTTCAGTTTTAGGGTTTGCAATAGTGATTTTATGTCATCAAAGTGTTCGCTGCTTTAAAAAGGTATGAAAGCTACAGATTTAAATTCATTTCCTAAAGGAGAAACTTTAAGATCAAGGTCTAAAGATGGTGAGTGGCCAAACAGAAGTGAGGTCAGTATTTTGCTTCCTGCTTGGTCCTTTCTCTGTCACACTCCCCCCACCCTCTTCTTTCCTGGCTTATGAGAATTCACGGTTCCTGTGGCAGAATGTGTAAGCCATGGTTGTCACCCCTACACCCATTAAGGTAGTAGATCCGCATTTCTTCACAGAATTCTTTGGCTTTTCCACTCCCCTCCCTGGTGAGCGGTTGTGAGCCTGCCAGTGTGCTAGCTGAGAATCAAACATCTCGTCATCTCCCCACCCCTCCCTGGTTAGCAAGTGGGAGCCAGTGATCTGGACATCTTTTGAGAGGTTGACTATGTTGTTTTGTATGAATTCTCTGTATTCGAAGATATGGATAACTATTTGGAAGAAAACAAGGGACAATATGAAAGATAGTGAAGATCTCTGGTTGTCTAGCTTTGAAATTTATGCTTTCTTATGTCCCTTTTTGTTCTGTTTTGTTGTGTTTAATGTACCCCCTTTAAAAAAAAAAGAATTCTTTGGCTTTTTAGTCATTT
The DNA here is from genome assembly GCA_004027295.1 of Dolichotis patagonum. Lineage (NCBI taxonomy): Eukaryota > Metazoa > Chordata > Mammalia > Rodentia > Caviidae > Dolichotis > Dolichotis patagonum. The sequence continues at coordinate 101,622 of PVJX010002503.1, read as the reverse complement.
GACCTAGCCAGAGTAGCCTCCAGAGGGAGCTTACTGATGTAGAAAACCCACCTTATCTTGAAGAGAATGCAAAAGTCCATGATTTGAATACAGTTGGCACAGGTACAAATTGCTTTTACTTTTCTGACTGTAATGAAGCCAGCGTCACACTAATACAATGAAAATAAAAGTCATATAGCAGATCACACATGCTTATTCATTTAAAAATAATCTATGAAAATAGGCATGCAACAGCAAGTATTACAAAACCATTTTGGAATTGAATTAGCTAAAATGACATGGTTTTGATAGTTTAAGCTTTCATTTTATGGTAACTTTGTCAATGCTGTAATGAACCTTGCTCAAGTAAAATAGTAGCAATTTACATTAAGTTTCAGTAGTCAGTGTAGCATTACACACAGAATTCAAACCATGGCCCACAGACACATGCACAATATCCACATCCAACAAGTACCCTTTATGATTATGAATTCATATGGGTGCTATGAATTCATAGCATATCTGTGCAGTGATTATAACTTCATACAGGCTTAGAGTATCTGTGCAATGGGAAATATCTGCAGAAAGAACCAGGAGTCCAAAGAATTATAATAAAATGAAAAGTCTGCAGATTCTGTAACACATTTAAATTAACAATAGAGCCTGAAATCTACACTCAAATGTATTAAGCCTTCTTCATTCTGTTTTCCATAGCAGTGGTCTGTAACTTTTTTCTATAAAAGGCCAAACAGCAACAGAGTTTGTTCTCTGGCTCATAAGACCTCAATTGCAGTTACTCAATGCTATTCTTACAGATAGCAGCCATAGGTGAAGTAAGCAAATGAGCATGGATGTGTTCCTTTAAAACTTTACTGAGTGCTATCGTTTAACCTGCTGCATAAAATTCATTGTGTGCTTATCAATAATTAGGAACAATGTCTAAAGGCAAAGTGGCCAGTTCTAGCAAGTACCAAATATCTTACATTTGAGCTTGCCAGGAAGTTATTTGTCTGTAGACTCTTAGCAGTTTTTTTTCCACATTTAGTAGTGAAGTGACAAGCCTTAAAATATGTATCTCCAAGATTTCAGGTTTTACTTTAAGCTTCCACTGTAAAGGTGAATTAACTTTCATGAATTTGTTGTTGTGGTTGTTACATTCAGCAGATGTATGCATCTGGTTAAATATTCTGGACACTTTAAAGTTATTTCTATCATGACATTGTATGCAGAAATCCAGATAGGTCACATTAATGCCTTTCACTAAAAATCATTTAACAAATAATCACTGAGCACCCATGGTCCTAGGCACAAGTGTGAGTGTAGAAAAGCCTACATCCTGGGCTGCCTCACTGTGTTGAAAACAAGTGAAGAGATGAGTCAGCTCATCACACATAATAGTAAGTGACAGAGGGCAGGGTGATGATGGCTTGGACCAGTTGTGTTGGAAATTAAATGACATTAAGAGCTTGTCACTTAAAAGCCCAGGGAAAGGCCATTCCAACCAGAGTCCACAGCTAATACAAAGGCCATGAGGCGGGAGGCAAATAGAAATGTTGAAAGCAGGAAGGAAACTGCCACGTGAGTGAAGTAAAGTAACAGAGTGTGGGCAGAAGTCACCGCGCATAAGCCGTAGAGTGCGTAGCCTGGTACATCACAATTAAGGGGTTCGACCTTATAGTCTCAGTGTAGAATAAGATGGGGGCATGTGTTTTATTCTACATGCTGTGAGAAGCCACTAGGGGGTTCAAATCAGACTCAGATGTGAAGTTATCACCTATATAGAAAACCAGGTTGCAGTGAATGGCAGGTAATGCAGGGGGCCTTGATAGGAGTTAGGTGTAGAGATCCAAGTGAGGACAAGGGTGACTTTGCCTGTGGAGAAAGCCGTGCAAGATGAGAGCAGGGGAGATTCAGGTGCGTTTGGGAGGTGCGGTTGCTGACACCTCTGCTCTACAGCATGGCGTGAACAGGAATCGGAGGCACTGCCCCGTGACGCCTGGTGGACCTGTCGCTGATGGCATTTACCAAGGGGAAATGCCCTGTGACTACCTAGGACAATACTTACTGATCAGACCCCTTCATTGCTGTGTGTTTGTTTCCTATCAGCTTAACTACAGTATGCTTAGACACCTCGTTACAGAATGAAGCCATGGTATCTGTCTCATAATTACAATGAGAATGAAATAATACCTGTAACATACCTGATGCTGTGTGCATACATTAGTACCTAGCACAAGTGACTATACTGATCATTTCTCTTGAAAGAAATTGAACATAATTGTGAATATATTATTAAATATCCATTTTGCATTAAAAATTTTTAAAAATCCATCATCTCCCATACTTGCAACAACTGTGTAAAGTAAATATTTCTTTACATACTTTACAGTGAGAAAAACCAGGCCTTGAGTAGAAGACTATTTTTTTTTTTTTTTTGGTACTGGGAATCGAACTCACAACTGCGCGCTTGCAAGGCAGGCGCTTATGCCATTGAGCTAAATCCCCAGCCCAAGAAGATTATTTTACTTGAAATCAAACAACTTGTTACAGTCCAGCAGGGTAAAAGCTCAAATTTGACTGATCCTGGTCCTGCAGTATGTTCCTTCTCAAAACCCTTCTTTCTTGGAGAAAAAAATGTAGTGAAAATAAAAATAATTATTCTTTTCAATAAATAATTAAATAGAACCATATTTGCCTTTACTAGGGTGAAATAATGCATCCTGGTGGGAGGAGAAATCTTTATCCCTTATCTTTACCAATATGGATTAAACCATGCCCAGATACTGAATTGTATAAAAAGAAAGCTAAAAACCATGTATCTGTATCTATATCTATATCTATATCTATATCTATATCTATATCTATATCTATCTATATTTGATAGTTGATAGAGCTGAGAATTTGGTGAGGAAAGAAACTTACTCTGTAAAGTGGAAAACTAACAAGACACTTTTCATAGGGACAGATTCAAATTATCGGAAGACTTAGAAGATGTCATGGTTTATGTTGGTGGCCCCCAGGCCTCATGTATTTGCATTGTGCATTTGTGATTGATGCATTGTCTAGCACTTGGATTGGAGGTGCGAATGCTACACCGGCCTAGGGGTGGAGCCAGGATGTGATGTAATGGCAGGAAGAAAGGGTATGTCTCTCTCTTGCTGGTTTCCGCTTGCTGTTTGCAGCCACCATGAACTGCGGCCCTGCCATGCCACCCTGCCTTGGAGTATGGACTGAAACCTCCAAAAACTGTAAGAAATAAACCTTTCCCTTCCCAACTTTGGGCATCAGGTATTTTGTCTCAGCGACTAGTGAAAAGTAACTAAGACAGAAGAGTACATGGAAAGAGTGGAGGCCTGAGAAACTTGGCAGCCAAGAAGTTCTGGAGGAGCCAGTTGAGATGGAACATTCCTACAGTATCAGCTATTCTGAAGGCTGAAGCAGGAAGATTCCAAGTTTGAGGTCAGCCAGGGTAATTTGGCCAGACTCTTGTCTCAAAATAAAAAGCAAAAAAGGCTGAGGGTGTAGCTTAGTGCTTCTAGTTTAATAACTCGGCATGCAAAAAAAAGTCCATGAGGAAGACTCATGTCAGTGAGAAAGTCTCCTTCAGGCATGTGGCTGTAGAATTCTAAGAAATTAAGACTTCGCCAATGACCACCAGAGTTTTCTTGGCATGCCACTTAGAGACAAACACATCAACAGGTAACAACAGAAACTTCTAGCCTCTCCTTCTGAAATGAAGGAAGGGTTTGCTCCTGGGCTTCTCAACCTCTGAGAGCAAGATACATGGGACAAGCAAGGCCCAGGGACACTTGTGCCCTTCCTTGACAGCTATCCAAGCAGAGCTAATAGGGATTACGCTGGCGGGGCAGCTCGAGCCTCTTCACCCTAACCCTGCAAAAACGTGGAGGCTGATGATGGCCAACTTAAGACTTGGGCTGTCGGTTGTCTGGTCCTGGATCATAAGAAGAATGCAAAACTCAGTTCACTCTTCCTAGCACAGAATAGGGAGAAAAGCTGCTTGGTGGAAGTTCTGTCAAACATTTCCTTCTTCCTATATTCCATCAACACCGTGTGGCTTAACATGTGCAAACATACTGTGATTGTCCAGACTGCCATGGTTTTCTCCATCTAAGAGGCCCTTTTCTATCTCCTACAGTTCCACTCATACATTAATATAATGTCTTTATGATGAAACTTTACTCTTGCTTTTCCTTCTTCCTTATAGCATCTTTTGTCTGTCTCCTCCATACCTGCCTCTCTGGACTATGGCTACTTGGGACATGACAGTTAACTGCTTTAAAACTTTGAAAGAAAAGACATTTTTGAAGTGCATTCCATAAGAGACTGAAATGGTACATGCTTAAAAAGTCCTGACTAGACACAGTACTCAAACATCTTGTTAGACATCTTTGTTCAAAACTTCATGAGATAGAGTCCAAATAAGTGCTTCAATCTTCTCTAGGTTACTGTGACACCTCGATCACCATTTGTTATAGAGATGTTACAATTATGCAGTTCATATGAGGATTATCTCAGCAATAGAACTGATCTCAGCCAAGGAAATTCATGGAACCCACATTTGATTCTCCAGAGCTCTAGAGAAAGTTAGCGATTTGATTTTCTAGTTGAATTTCTTTTATCTTCTAAAGTACTAGTTTCATGGCCCTGAAGCAAGGCCAGAAGATTGCTGTAGCTGCTGGTTTCAAACAGGAGCGTAAAGAGAATTCTTTCTGTGGTCTGATGGCCATTTCAGAACTTTGGAAATGTAATAGTCAATTCATCAGAAAGAAATAGCAGGTGAGTATGGCGGACTTTGGGGGACCTGCAGAGGAGAGACCCTGGCATCTCGGGACCTGCACTGTGTGGTTGACTCAGGGTGCCGGGAGAACGAGGAGCTCATCCCCTCTCTGGGAGGTGGCTGAGAGTGTGGCAGACTTTTGGCAGCCTGAAGGAGAGAGACCCTGGTGTGTCGGGACCTGTACTGTGCAGTTGACTCGGGGTGCCGGGAGAACAGGGGGCTCCACCCCTCTCTGGGGGGCGGCTGTAATCCTGCCCATGGGCAGGCTGAGAATCAGACATCTAATGTCGTCCTGTCCCATGTCCCGCCCCCCTTAGCAAGTGGGAGCCAGGTAACTACACATCTTGTGAAAAAATTGGCTATGGTATTTAGTATGAGCTCCCCATATGCAAAGATATGGACAACCATTTGGAAGAAAACAAGAGACAATATGACAGGTAGTGAAGATCCCTGGTTATATAGCTTTGAAATTTATGCTTTCTTAAGTCCCATTCTGTTCTGTTTTGTTGTGTTTAATTTTACCCCCTTTAAAATAAAATTTTAAAAATGTACTACTTTCTAATTTGATTCCTCCAATATTTTATATTTTGAAATAATTTGAAAGTGATACAAAATTTTAAAGAATTACACAAATATGCAGTTGTTAAAATTTTGTCAAAATAGTCTATCATTCTTCCTCTTTCATTTTTCTGAAATAACCATTGTAAACTCCAGGTATCTTGTCCCTTTATCCTAAAATGCTTCCTGTTTCCTTCCTAAAAGCAAAAGCACCAACTTCTATAACAATGGAAAGATATTTACTTCCATTTCAGAGCAGTGCTATAAAAACCAGTAAATCCAACATCGGTGCCACAAAATTTAATTGATCAATACATCATAACAAAATTTCAACAACTGTAACAACTTTCACAATTTTTCCTGTTTCAGCGTCCAGTTCAGGAACACATACTGTATCCTGCTACTGTTTGTTTTATGCTTCTTAGTCCGGAATGACTTCAGTCTTACTGTCATTCAGAACACTGCAGAACATCAGCCACTAATTAATTCTGTGGACGGCTTTTCAGTTTTGATTTTGCCTGGTATTTCCTAATGCTTATGTTCACTTTATGCATCTCCTTTAGGGACACTACTGAAGTGATGTTAGTGTATTCATTCAGAGACATATGATTTGATCTCATCCCATTTTTATGACGTTTGCTCTGCAAATTATTTTACTATAGCAAATTGAAAAACAGTGATTTTTGTAGGGTAAAAATCTGACTACACCTTAACCAAGTGATTAATGTTAATATCATCAGTCGCTGATTTTTTTACAAAGGTAACTCAGCTACTTTAAGAACTTTTCATCCATGCAAATTATGCATTCTGAAAACAATGCATAAAAGTATGACTTTGGTCCTTGCAGCAATAAATCTCTACTTAGCCCTCAGTGCATAAAATGTAGAATAAATACTGTTGATGTTCAATGTACTCTGTGTTCTTACTAACAAGTGACTCAGTGTTCCCACATCTATGTATCTGTTTAAATCTTCTTGTGACCCCTGTATGACAGAGAAGAAGTTTGGATCACCAAGCTGCACTACAGTGCTGCAGTATGAGTGTGGTCTCTGCTGCTTTCAAGCCCAGTATTCCTCACTCTGCACCTGTTTACTGAAGGCCAGTGAAACCATGGGTACTCAACATTATGAGGAAGGGCGGGTACTAACTCTAATTTTATGCTAGTAGGTGGAACTTTGGAACTACTTTATTAAAATAGCAATTCTGAGTAATAATATGGAAGATTATGGGCTGAAAGGGACATGGAAGATGATAAGGGGAAACAGATTCCATTTCCCTCACCCTGGTCCTCTTCTAAAGGACAACTGGTGTTGATTTCATTGTCAGTATTTCTGTGCCAAGACTTCTTGCAAGCAAGAGCACCATTTTCAAAGAAAGCAGGAAGCTGTGTTTCACTGCAGATAACAACTTGAAAGTGACAGCTATATATAGCACTTTGCTAAGAAAAACCTAAAGCCTCCAAAGAACCCCACATTCTCTGTTTCAATCATCTTCAAGCTCTAGATTAATCTCCTTTTATGGCAGGAATCTCATTAAGTGAATCCTCAGAGGGATGAGGTTTCTCATGCAGCTTCCAGAGGGAAGGTGTGGAGTAGAACCAGCCAAACAGAAATGGGGAGTAGGTGGTTACTCACCTGTACAGGTTAAGATAAGCAAAGGGGAGTCTTTTGCTTCCACATTAAATCTGCTCCTGTAACTCACCTGCACTTGTGACGCTTGCAAGAAGCGAAAGATATTTTTCAATTTTCAATTTTTGTTGCTGTAGAAAATGGCTAGCTGAATTTTGTGGAAATTATCATATGAATTCTACACAGATTGGATGAATCTCAAAACTACCTCCTAGGGGGAAGAGGAGTTACAAACATTGAAAAATATAGTGGAGTCCTTGAAAAGTAGGTTGCTGTCACAAGCAGAAATCATTCCACAGCACATATGTTTTTTTCCCTTTTTGTCTTTCTGGAGAGTGGGTGAGCTGGGGGCTGGAGAGTGGGGGACAATACCATACAGATCGCTTTCTTCTTATTATAAACTATGTCATGCTTGGTCTGACAGCAGCTACATTAATTCTCTCTGCCTGGGTCACTTGGTTTCCTCTTTGCCCACAAAGTACATTACTTTCATCTGGCTGACTCCAGAAATTTGACCTATATTCTGTCTTTTTTTATACTTACCATTCTTAACTTTTCCATTCAGAAAAAAAATGTCTGTTGGAGGAGAATTTAGCTTCCCCAGCTACCCATTTGCTGCTTCTCTCTAACATTAGCTGCTTCTCTCTCACAGCACCGACAATGAAATCCATGCAATACACAGGGCAATCAGACTGTACACTCCGACAGATTCAATGTGCACAGATGTCCTGTTTACCTAACATTGTATGCTCTTAGTTGTATCCTGAGCCTCAGTATCCTCATCTCTAAAACTAGCACAGTAGCCATCCTCACAAAATACATGTAAGGTTCTTAGCATAGAGTAAGTGATAATTAACAGTAGTAACATCATCACGGTTATTCTAGTCACTATCATGCTGTGATCACCATTATTATTGTCTTTAATTGTTATGAAGAAGCAGACAAGACATAAATGAATGGGTTTAGAATTTCCTAGAGATTTCTGAATCTTATTAAATTGTCGCTGTGTTTCTCCTGTAGGAATATCTTTTGTGAAAGGAGCTCGGACCAAGAGACAGAGGAAGGGAACGAAATGAGAATTAAGAATTGTTGTATACATGGACCAACCCTCCATGATGAACGCAATCGTTATGGAGTGCAAACTGCCTTAATGAAAAAAAAGAAGATGACAAAGGTGATAGAAAAATACGGTGAATTCTTAAATTTAAAAAAGTGTCGTGGTGAAAAGCCTGTCACCATCAATCCCACTCAGAGTACCCTCCTCATGTTCAACACGCTCGTGCCATTGTTTTTGCCACTTTCTCAAGCGGTCCTGGAGGCTTCTTTTATGAATCTCTTTATGATTTCCCACCTAAAACATGGAGAATGCTGTTGGCAAGGGCCATGCGAGGCAGAGGCAGGTTCACAGCAGAACTGCGCCTTGTTTCCATCTGCCTTTTTCACCCAATCTGGCACTGTGCATCTCCTGGCTTTTCCCCAGAGTCAAGATGGCCATAAAAGTTAAATATCTGAATCCAGTCAGGGTACGCAACCACAACCAGGTACCTAAAGACACTAACGAAAGAAGGCGTCCAGAACTGCTTCAGAAAGGGTGCAATAAATGTGTTTGAAGTGAGCAGCAGTATTTTGAGGAGAAATTGGAGTGTGTTTTTTTATTGCAATAAATTTTAAAGTTTAAATATTCACTATATTTTTCTATTGTCCCTTGTATATCGCGATCCCTTTACCTAACTGTGTTTCCTTTACTAGAGACTTATTTATCAGAAGATGTAAATTTACATAGAGGAAGTAGTAAGAAGGTCAATGCTACCTCCAACACCTGGCCCAGCTGAGCTTATGTGAGGTCCGGAAGGAAGTGTCACAGAGATGTGGCTGCCCAGAATCTTCTGGCAGTTTCTGGTTTCCCCTTTGCCCTCGGTCAAATGTAAGGCACTCAACAACTTGACTTATTCTCCCTTGAAATTTGCCATGCTATTTTCACACTATGCTAATGGGTTGTGGACTCTTCTTGTGTGCTGCCCTCCCTACTGGACTGCAAGTGCCTTTGCAAGGTGGACTGTGGGCTTTTGCTCAGCTGCCTGCTCTTTGGACCCAGCACTGTTCCTCAAATCCAGAAGGGAGGAGCACTGTGAGAGTTTCTTTGTTGACACTCTGGTACCTCTGGCCTATCCCCTCTTTCTGTCTCACTTTCTGTTCCTCTTCTGTCATAGAATCACATTAGCATCAAATCATCAACGTAAATAATCCCCTATACACACACACACACACACACACACACACACACACACACACACACGATCCAATAGCTAACTGAAGAAATGAGTTCCAACAGGGATTTTTGGTGTCTGGGATCTCACAGCACAAGACGACCACAAGGCCAGGGTGCAGGTGGCAGGACTCCTGGTCACCACTCCCACACAGCCCGTGTTCAACAGCTCACAGTTTCCACCGCACGTTTAAGGCCAGGGGATCCCCAGACAGGTGACTCACCGCAGAGCATTACTCTTTCCCCAGGGATACCTTCACTTCTCTGTCCTGCCATTCTTGATGAAAACTCCCCCTGTCATCCAGAGACCACATCCCCCCTTTGTTATTTGCACCTCACAGGGGTCTTCCCCTCTTTCTTCTCACCTGGGCCTTTTGGCAAACCAGCACAAGCTGAGCGTTAGCCAAATGCATAGTGAGGTGCGAGTTAGTACTAAAAATACCAGATACTACATACTATATCTACACCTCATGTGTAAAGGGAGCTGATATAATTCCTTGTCTCTAGACAAAGGAATGATTGCAAGTTCTGGAGTCATGAGGAGAGACATGAATGGTGGTGTGTTCAGATCCTGTGTGTGGGGGAGGGAGAGGTGTGTATGCATGCGTGTGTGTTCACGCATGTGTGTGTGTGTCTAGTGAGGAGGTGAAGAGGACTGTACTACCAGACGTCCTCTGCAGCTTGTTTTTGTGTGTGTTGATGGCCCAGATAACTGTTCAGTGAAACATTTAAGTAGCAGTCTGTTACCTGGAGACACTAGCATGTTCCACACCCAAAGTCCTGGCCACACTCGTCTCTTCCACAGTGGTAGTGATGGTGGTAATGGAAATATCTTTGGTCAGAGCTATCATGTTTATTGGCTGCTTACTACAAACAGGTGACATATGATATGCATCATACTATACACGTTACATGTACATAACATGATGTGTAACCCTCAGAACTTCTTCAGCATAGAAGTTATTATCAAGAAAGCCAAGCACAGAAGAGTCGATCACAGTCATACGGCTGAGAAGCAGCTGTGGATCCAGGCCTGCCTCACTCCAAAACCCATCCCGCATGGTTCCCCATGTGCCAATCATGATCACCTGGAAAAATGTTCATACATCAACCCACAGTCTCATTCACTCTTTTACCACTTTACGGCATTTCTGTGCGGTGTTCCAAATCGATAAGGCTGCTTTTCACAGAATCTACAAAGGCAATTCCTTTTGAAAACCAGCTAAAAAGCCAGCTTTCTTACTCCACCCTTTACCTTGTTGAAGTAGAGGTCTCCTTACACAAGGTCTGAAATCTTTCTGTCATTCTAGGGATATTGATAGATTTGAATTTAGGCAAAAAACATTTGGACTTTTTAACTTTCCAGGTCCCAGTTTTACAGAAGTAACTTAAAGCATTACATGTTTTACTTGCATTAACACATTTTAAAGCAAAACACAAAATATCCAACAGTTATTAGTAGTGTGCTTTTGGAAAAGTTCTTGCCATTTTTTTTTGTTCAGATAACAATGATAATCTCATGTGAGGTTATTTTTGGTTCTACTTAAAAGTCAGTTTTGAAATGCTGTCAACAAAAGTGACCTAGGACCCTTGATGAATCCTACAAGCCAGCAAAATGTATATTGCCAGTATGTGTCAAGTTGAGAAGCAAGCAAGCAAGTAGGAACACATTTAGAACCATGCTATATCAGGGAATTTTCAGCCTGTGTTATTTGTCCTGGAGATTGGGATATTTGCATCATAGTTTTCACATGAGATTGGATGCCGTCAGACTGGTATGACTGCACACTGTGTCATCATTTTCAAATTGCTAAAAGATTGTTATATAAGAAAACAATGATACCTAAGTTCTAAGTGGCAGAATAGAGAGAAAACGCAGGGTAGCCACTTCTGGAACAATTGGAGAAGAGACAGAGCAGTCATAGAATAGTGCTGGTCTGCTTGAGAAGCCATGGAGTCTGCAAGAGGTGCTCACCTGCAGATGGGCCGGCCACAGGGTGGGGATGTTGTAGAAGGTATTGCAGGTATCACCTTGGGGGGTGGGGCTCTGCGACCTTGATAGTCTTTCTGAACTCTGGGAGTCTGCAAGCCTATAAATTTGTATTTATTTTTATCTAGCCCATGTTGGGTGAGAATGGGTCCAAGGCAGGTTGAAGCTTTCAGAAACATTTGTAGGGAATGATCCTAATTTCAGACAATGCAAGCACTAAGTGTTACAGGTAAAACATACATACACGCAAGGACTGCTTCCTTGAGGAAAGCCCAATTTAAAAAGAAAGCTGCAGCCGATAATCTCTTCTCCCGTATTTTATTTACCTAGCAAAGAAGCGGCACATTTGGCTTTCTTCTCTAATCAAATAGCCCACATTTAGCAAAAGGTAAAGGGTCAAGAAACTGTAGCTTGGCTCCTAAATATCAGACAAAAAAGCCTGAAACAGGAAATGAGCAAGAACTCTGAGGGCTTCAGAAGACAGCGCTGAACTTGAAGTAGTGCCCTGGGAGACAGTGGGTTGTGGGTGCTCAGCTTCTAAGGGAATCGAGGGAGCTGCTTTCAGGAAAATGCCTTCTTCAAACCAAAGAAAAAAATAAGCAAGGACGTCTTCAAAATACTCTGACGTGTCCTAATGCATTGCAGTGTGAGCTTTACACTGGTCACAGACAGAAGGAGTTTCCACTACCAGCATTTTTGTGGATTTGTGAAATAGTCAAAATGGAATCAGAGCCACTGCGGTGAAATCACTGATAGAGACTATTTCAAAGACAAGTAAATTAAGTAAAGTGCACCCATAGAAACATAAAGTTATGTGTGATAAAAGGAAATGATTACTCGGCTCCAGCTGCCCTGGTTCTAGTTCGTATCCATGTCTTAGACCCTAAGTACAAGCCTCCAGCGCTTCTCACATCGGGAAGCCCCATTTCAGTGGGGCTTTGAGTGAATAGGACACTCCCCACACAAAAATGACCAGGTGTCACATCCCAAGCCACATAATGGTCATCAGGAACGGATCTAGGCAAGACCCAAACAACCCACACAGAATTTTCTGCATTTTAATGTGTGTATGTGGGGTAAACATGGAAGAAACACAGCTATAACTTTGGAAATTTATATTCAACACTGTTAAGATCAATGGCTTAACTTTTCTGGGACTCATTTCTTCAGCTATAACATGGAGGTAACTTCTCTAGAATTATAGTGAGGATAAAAAGATATTTTATATATCAAGTACCTAGAATAATGTTTGCCCCATACTCTACAAGTGTTTAATAAATGATGTGATCTGTCACTATCAACATATTATTTGCTTTTGCTTCTTTTATTAAGACCTAAGTCAAGAAATCACTTCTGGCAACTTTCAGTTATGAGGTCTGAGCCAGCTGGGCCCTCTGGGGATTCAGGCCGGGTTCTAGTTCCCAGAGAGGAAGAATCTGTTAACTACATACCAGCATCTTAATCCTATACACTCCTGCTCTGGCTTGCCCCCCCCCATAAAACATCATGGAAATATAATTATGTTGTTTAATTGAATATAACACCCGTTAGCTAGGTGGGTAATTTTCTCAACATGTGTAATATTTTCTGTCACACCCTGTCCTCTTGCTGCTGGTTGCCCTGGCCCACAGCTCTCTGCTCCTTTAACTGCAGGCTGGGTTTTCCCTGCCACCGTTCTGCTGAGCTGCGTCTGCAGGGCTCACTGAGGCCAAGAAACGAAAAGGCAGTGATCAGATCTTCACTGGCCCTGTGCGCTGTAAGAGTTTTTGAGGTGCTGTAGGGTTAAAAAAATTTTTTTTTCTTGAACACAGTAGTCTATCTGACTAGCAAAAGACACTTTAGAGGAGAACATTATTGATAAGGAAAAAAATCTAGAGACCCTTAAGGAAAGTTGTAGACCTTGAAGATCCAGTTGCCCTCTTTAAGTCTCTGGGCTCTAAATTTTGAAGGAGGCTGGACCAAGAGATCTTGTGAGGGGCCCAGAGGACACTAGTCTTTCATCTCTGTGAACCCCCCTCCCACACCACAGGCATATTGTCAGGGTTTTAAAAGTTTAAAGTATTAGGAGAGAAAGAATAAAATGTTATCAATAAAAAAAGTGACCACTGGTGAATCATCATGTGAATTTGGAACCCATGTAGTAATCAATGCTTTTGCTGCAGAGGCCTTCACTTAAATGACTAAAATATAATGGTGTGGTGACACACACTGTAACCCCAGCACTCTCGAGGCTAAGGCAAGAGGATTGCCTTGAGTTTGAGGACAGCCTGGGTTGCATAATGAGTTCAAGATGAGTTCAAGTCCAGCCTGAACTTTGAACTGCATAGTAAGACCATGCCTGAAAAAAACAAAGCTAAATAAAACCATGAAAATTATTTTGTATTTTCTGTGTACTCAGTGACCAATGATGAGAAATTACCCAGGATACTAATGGAACAATGTCTTAAATATTTTAGTGGGAGGAATTCCATCTGTTTTTTGGGATTGAGTTAATTCTAAGCACATATAAATACCAATTTATGTAAAACAATGTGTAACATCATCAGATATAATTAAAAGATACTTAAATTTTTAAAAAATAAAACATGAAAAAGTAAAAATACTCATGACAAAGTACATGGATTTTGCTCAATTAAGCTCAACAGGACTGACAAAGTTTGTCATTTTAGAGTTTGCAAAGTGCTGTGTATGGATGCTCTGAGAAGGGAGATCGTGTGCATATTTTACACCACAGGTATTACAGAACAGAGACGGAATAAAATTCTGGGGCCAGAGTCCTTAAACTTAGGCTGCACAACTGCACAAAGGTTGTTTGTAGCCTTGTGAATGCGTCCACCAAATGTAAAATAACTGATGTAAATCTGTACTGCAGGATATCGATTAACAGCTATAGTCAGAAGTGTCTGGAGGAGTGCCATGTACTTGATGTTCTTGGAAAAGAGGCACAAGATAAAGACATTTGGTAGCATCTTCAGTTGGAAATATGGCATGCTGTGACTTAGGAAAGTAAAAGATTTTGTGACAAAATTTCTCTTTGGTCAAGAGTTATGAACATAAATCCTCCTTTCTGGGTGATCCTTGATGAGTTGCCTCAGGCTCCTGGATTGCTGAGGAAAGTTCTCAGGACCTTAGCTTTGGGTCAGGCTCGGTATAAGTCTGACAGATTAAAGTATCTCTGAATAGGCCCTTGGCCTTGAGGAATACACATTTGGTTTTATATCTCCATTATGTAAGTACTCAGTCGGCTGTATCTGAGAAATCTTCTTTCATTTTTTGCTTTGCCATCACAGAAAACTTAACTAGGGGTCTGAAAACAAATGTGCTTTATAAATTTAAAATCCAACACTAGCATTGCTGTTACTACTAATATTTTCTATTTGCCTTCTAAATAGAAGACCTCACATTTAAAATTAGCATTTCTTCAAAAACCTCCAAGGTTTACACGTTGGCAAATAGAACACATTTGGTTGGGAATTTTATAGAGAAAAAGATAATGAAAATCTGTAAAAGAAATTTATAAATTTTTTTCTGTAATTTATTTCAGAAATAACTGCATCTACAGAAATTATTTTTAAGTTATATAATTAAATTTTGAGAAGAAAAATTTTCCATCTAGTTGTATTGATCTTTCTCGGCATTAATTGTTTCCCCAAGCTTTCAAGTTTTCACCAAATCATTACTGATAGTTTTGAGGAAGGAAAAAGGAGAGGAGAAAATAACTGCTCTTTACTGAACATAAACTGTTTTCAGGGCACTGTGATGGATATTTTTCATTCATTATTTGATTAAATCTGCCTATGATGAACAAACTCATAAGCCCCTAAGAACCTGTGACTCAGAAATGATGACACAACTTGCAAATGATCTAGATGGGCTTTGAACAATTTCTACAAATGTTTCAAAATTTCCCCTGGACCTGACTCTTTGCTCTATCAAGCAACAACCTTGAATACTAAGTGTGTGAGCGATGGAATTACTGAAGACTCAGTAATTTCAAGTAAAGTAAATGAGTGAAGATTGAGCTGGAGATATCTTGCAACAGAGCAGGAACTAACAGAAGGCAATTGGGGCCAAAGGGAGAGATGAAATTGAGAAATTATCTGAGCTCAGCCCACACAAGACCCCATGCACACAGGGCCACTTTTAATCTTTTTACTAAGCGAAATGGGAGGCTATGAACAGTTTCTCTAAGTTTAGGAGGTGAAGGCTTTGGTGATTTAAATGCCAAGTGGAGAATGAGAAAAAAGAGGGAAACTGTTTAGTTAAACACCTTTGACAGAACTTTAAGGAAAACATGGTGGTCAGATTTCACTGTTAGTGATGAGAAAGCAAAAATAGACAGACAGGACATAAATATATCAACCTAGCTCAGTAATTGATCAGCTAGAGTAAAAGGAATAAGATGATTTCTGCCATGACATAAAGTTTGTGCCCTAAAATCACAAGTGGAAGGGAGAATTAATCATTTTGTTTGATTGAAACTCTATGTTTTCAGTATCTAGATCAATTCAAGAAGAAATCACAATGAAGTTTTTTTCTAATCTGGAAGGTTTTCAACTGGTCAAACTAAACTGAAGAATTTCTCAACATTCCAGTGGTACTCAAATTCTCTGGAGCCAAAATGCTTGTTCATTCTTTCAACCCCAATGTCAACACTCGTAATCTTAGAATATCAAAGAGCAAATTATTCTCATTTAACAGATTAGAGTAACGTACACTTCTAAATGGCTGAATATATGCACGTCATTTCTTATGACTTTTTTTTGAAAACAAAGTTATGAATTCCAAAGCCACTAACAATGGAAGAGAAGAATGCAAACAAAGAACTGTCCCTAAATTTCAGAATGACTGAAAGAGAATGCAGGACATACCACGGTAAAGACGCAGAACACTGAATACCTATTCAGAGAAAGAGATTAAGAAGCACGATGACTTATCCTGATGAACTCAGTGTCTCAAAAAAGTATTAGTACGATGCACCATCAGATGTGAGAGTAAATAATGTCCCCCAAATTTTTTTGAGATACTACACTGGGATAGTTGCACAATAATTATGACCGTAACTTTTCATCCAATGCCAGGGTGTAGTCCTATCACATCCTAGTAAAATGTTCATTCTGTCTGGACTCAGTGTCTCAAAAAAGTATTAGTATGATGCACCATCAGATGTGAGAGTAAATAATGTCCCCCAAATTTTTTTGAGATACTACACTGGGATAGTTGCACAATAATTATGACCGTAACTTTTCATCCAATGCCAGGGTGTAGTCCTATCACATCCTAGTAAAATGTTCATTCTGTCTGGAAATTTAGCCAGAGATCTCATGCTTAAGGATATTAGACATAGCAGAGCACATCAGCAGGATTAAGCACAGTGAGGAAACTGAATGAAATGACTTCTAGTTCTCTGCTTCTAGGAGTTTCCAGGAACATGTACAATCAATAATTCACCACCATCATCACAAGTACTCCTTTTCCCACTTCAGTGTTCACAGCCCCAAACGTGTCTTCCTCAAGCAGATTGGTAGAATGTTCTCTGAGAAATGAAATAGCAACGATTTTACAATCCCACCTTCCCTTAGAGCTCCAGAAAGATGGATGTACTCTTAGTTCTTTCTACCTTTACTAATTTCATAAATTAGACAGTTCTTTCCAATGGTCCTTCAATTCACTTTTTATGGATGTAAATTACATTCCATCACGACACTCTAAAATTCTTAATCTATTCCAGCATTAATTCTGAGACCACGACATCATCTGAATTGACTGTGGATAACAATCAGTATGATATGCATCCTCCAATAAAATTCCTCTCTAGCTGTGAATCCCTAGGGGAAAAAAAAAAGGATCTGTTTCCAAAATATGATGGTGAGACAGGCTAGAAAGAAGTCAGAGTCCCGAACAAGCCTAAGACCCTCGTGAGGAAAATGCATTTCCACTTTAAGGCTAGAGATTAACTTTCGGTCTGCCGCTCTGTCTTCCTGAAGCCCTGGAGCTGCAGCTTTGTCTCACAGGGGGAAGAGGGCAGCCTTGCCTGCCAAGGCACAGGAGGTGGCCTTACACTCTGAAGCCAGTGACTGGGAAGCCCTCCCCAAGCTCTTCCTTCGGCCCCTGATGCCAGTGACAGCCCTGCTGCTCTCCGCATGTCCTCCGGGTTCACCGTTACTTCTTCCTGAAGAACGATGCCCACCGCTCTACCCCACAGAACCCTAGGAGTTGAACGGTTTTTTATCATTTGTGCCTCTGGCCTTTAAGTCTACACAGGCCATGTGCCCCCACCACATTCTTCTTTTCCTTCTGATTTAACCCAGAGCTTCAGCACTGAACTATCCTCATCCCTTTTGATTTTTAATGCTTAAAGCAGGGTCTTGTGAAGTCACTAAGTTCTTTAGGGTGAAGTAAAATTTGCCACCCTCACGCCTTAGCCTATGGAGCAGTTGTGACTACAGACATGCACCACTGAACCCGGCCTCACTGATAGTCTTCCTGCTAGAATCACCCCATCTCTCTTCCTGGTTTCTGTAGAGATGGCTGATTACATTATTAATGTCTTTATTAGGTTATTATATGCCATATCCTTGGGTTTCTCTCTAAAACATGTTTCCTTGTTTTTTTCAGTAAGAATAAGGTAAGAATTTCCCACATCTTCAAGTTATATGTCCTTTTTAATGAGCAACACCTTCTTAAGTATCTTTTTCCTCTTGCATTTTACTATGTGACACCAAGAGGAATCAAGTCACATCTCCAAGGTTTTTCCTATAAGTCTCCATATTAAATATCCAAATTCACCAATCATAATTTCTCCCACAAAACTCTGGAACAATTTAGTGAAGTTCTTTGCCACTTTATAACAAGAATTGCTTTCCCTCCAGGGTCCAATATGTTCCTCATTTCACTGTAGTTTTATTGCACGGTCTCCAGAAGGCAATCTAGATTCTTCTAACATGTACTTATACCTCTTCTATCTTTTACCAACTCTCCACTTCCAAAGTCACTCCCATAGTTCTCAATATTTGTTGCAGCAGGGCATCAATACCAAAATCTATGCCAGTTTGCTAGGGCTGTCTGAAAGAGTGGCAGAGATGGCGTGGCCTAAACAGCATGAGCTTATTTTCTCACGGTTCTGGAGATGGAAGTCAGATCCAGCTGCCAGCGGGTCAGCTTCTTGTAGGGCTTCTGCTCTTGGTTTGCTCATCTTCCTGGGTTCTTATTCAGTTCTCCCTTGAAGCATGAAGCATGAGTGGCCTCAGAGTTTCCGTGTCTAAATTTCCTCTTCTTATAATGAAACCAGTCAATCTGGATGAAGGCCATCTCTTATGGTGGCATTTTAACTTTAGCAACACTCAGAAGACCCTGCCACCAAACAGTAACACTTGGAGGTCCTGGATAGGAGGCCTTCACCCAGAGATTTCCACAACCACAATTCAGCAGTGATCACAGGTTCACTCGTTGGCAGGTGGTCCTTGCTGCCAAGTTGCTGCAGTGTGTAATATACCCAGTTAGAAGCATCCTTCCGCGGAACAGAGCTGAATATGACACGGCTACATTTAATATGCAGAAACAGATACAAACATAAAAAGTTTTAAAACACAGCCAGAGGACATGTCACTTCTGAGCTTGTAAAGAGGACTCTGCTTTCTTCTGGACCAGACCACGCTATTAATTACAATGCTTCCCATCCACCCACCAAGAGCCAGTAGATGCCTTTGACCACAGTTGATATGCACTGTTGTAAGGTGCTATAGTTCAAGAATGCTACTATTTACCCCTTAATTGCTTATTCAAGAAATTTGATGTTTAAAATATTTCTGATACTGCATGTGTGTGTGTGTGGAAACACACTAGTAGTACAATCAAATTCTTTGAGCTAATCTACAGTGCTTATATTTAATAGTGATGTTTCAAAGTTTAGTACTCTGCTGATCATATCTGTTTTTGTATATCATTAAGTACGCCAGAATATATACATGCATTTCTAATACTTCAACTCTTACAAACATAAGCAGTTAAATGGGATGAAGCAAGTTAATGGTTGTTGAGGACCAGTTTTCTACCAGGTACTCTGTGTAAAATGAGGTGATAAAGGTCTGGATTACTAACTTGTTGGATCTCTGGGTAAACAATCCAAAATGGCACCATAAATGAGAGAGAGAGAGAGAGAGAGAGAGAGAGAGAGAGAGAGAGACCCACCTACTGCAGGACCACGGCAGCAACCTCCTATCCCACACTTGGGGAGAATGTGTGGGATGTCCACAAGTGTTGACATAGATGCTCAGATCTTAAAGGAAAAGCAGAGTTTAAAAAAAATAAAGAGGTTTTGAGAACAGCCCTGTCATGGTGAACTATAAGAACAAAAGGCCGTTGAATGAAGTGTGATTAAAAACACTAAAAGAAGATATTTGCAAACCCAATATGCTTTGTTCTAAATTTGGAAAATTCAATGAGCTCTTTTGAACATTAGTTCCTCCATCTCTGAAATAGGAATTATCATATCTTCCTTAAGATGTTATTGTGATATAAACCAAAATGAGGCAAAGTCTGTGATTTACCTAGTACAGTAAATAAGCAAAGGCGTGGTATGCAGGGCTCTCACCATCACAGTGTATTTTAGAAAATCAATATTGTTGAAATGCTCTTACTAACAATTCTCATTACTCTCAGCACCCTCTTTACCACAGCGATCTCAAGATTGCACAAGACACAAGCATAATGGCAAAGAATCGGTAGATACAGCCAGTGATTCAATACGTGGAATACATAAGGAAGACTTCAAGGATGAGGCACAGGATGTATGTTATTTAAAGCCTTTTGGGTTCTCAGGAGGAGCAGTATTGTAGCTTCTAATCTCACACACATGAAAATCTCTTGAAGTTCTTTCAGTGGGAATCAGGATTAGAAAACAAGAAGGGGAATGTTATGCAACTAAAGGAGGGTGAGAAGATACTTTCAAAGGGTTTTTGTCTCACTCTCAAAATAGAGCTGGTTTTCTGCAGCAAGCTCTAGCTTTCTATTGTAAATATTTCTGCCAAAGGATCACAATGAAAACTATTAATGACTTTGAGAGGACACTGTCACCCCTACTCGAGTCATTCTGTGAGTGACCCTTACACAGGCAGGAGAAACTCTAGGTTTGCTCTCTGGTCAGGACATTTTGCTCCCACAACAATGCTCCCTCCTCTTTCATCAGCAGCTCCTTCCTTTCTGGCTCAGTCCCTAGGCCAGAAGGACCATTGATCACCAGTGAGAGGAGCCCTTTGAGAGGGAGCCAAACCACACAGAGGTCTGTTATGGATGAATTGCTTTTGAAGTATAGTATATGAGTGGAGAAAAAAAATATGCTTCTTCCTTACCTGACTTTTGGTCAGTGAGTAGGAAGATAAGGAAGAAGGAAAATGAGCAATTAAAAACTTTAATGAAAAACACATTTAGAAAGAAAATGATGCCTCTAACAGAACTTCTATCCTACAGCTTTATTTGTACCGTGCTCCATCTGAAAACCTCATCCAACAGAACAAAACTGTTTGTGGTTTCTCGGAGCAGAGCTGCTGGGCTACTAACTTCCTCTATGTCTTTCTACAAATGCTTCCCTCTGAATGGATTGTCTTTCCTACCCTCTATTGCATCTGATTTTGGCTGTGAAACTTTATTCCTTTTCAAAGGTCAAGACTGAAGCTTTCATATGCCCAGAAGATCTGAAAACATCATACCACAGTGATATATGTGCACCCATGTTTATAGCAGCACAATTTGTAATAGCCAGATTTTGGAAACAACCTAAGTGCCCATCAACTGAGCAATGGATAAAAAAGTTGTGGTATTTTATACAATGGAGGACTACTCAGCTATAAAGAATGATCACATTGAGATATTTATAAATAAATGGACACAACTTGAGACCATACTCATAAGCGAAATAAACCAAACTCACATGTGTAAATACTGTATAGTCTCCCTAGTATGACAGTTTGTAACAGTATATAAGATTTTATGGTAATCATGAGTCCCCATCTCATAGCTTTGAAGCCTTTCAATATTTTCATTCATCATTTGGAATGGTTTTATTCTGTTTTGTTTGACTATATCATGCATGATTGTATGAACAGCTGTTTTGAAGAAAACCAAACATTATGACCGCTATTGCTGATTTAATATCATCCTTCTTAGAAGTCCTACCATGCTTCTATTCTTCTAGTACCATTGGTTCTGTCTATCACATTGTGTCTTATTGGGATTTGAATATGTGTGATAGTATAAACAAAATTTTTTTTATCGAAAATGAGATATTATATTACCCATTGATCATTCTCTGTTATTCGGTTCAAAATGCCCTATAATTCTTCACTCTTTGAATGGTTTTATACTATTTTGTTATGTTTGATATTATTGTATTTGAAACTATGCTCAACTATAGCAGAGAAAGAGATATTTTGACAGCTATTGTTGATGTCCGGTTGTCTTAATGTAAAGTACTGTGTTGCCTGTGTTGTCCTGTTCTGATCTGCTCTGTTCTGCCCTCTTTTGTTTTATTCTCTTTAAAATAAAAAAAAAAGACTGACATCTTCTTTCTTGCCCACTCTGATTGTTTTGCTCCTGGGGTCATCTTTACTTTCTGAGTTGGATCTGCGAGTCCCTGGAGGGGTGTAAACATCTTAGGGTCTATAGAAAGTCTGCTGTGCATTTTTCCACTTGCCAGTTATAATAGAAGACTTTCAGATGAAAAAATTATCAATTGAAAATACATATAACATTGTTTTGGATTTATTGTCATTTTCTTAATATATTAAACAAGACTCAAAAAATACTCTTGTGGAGATGGTGGAGGGGTTAACAGCAGGGAAAACAGCCTCCCCAAGGCACCATGCAGATGCTGGAATGTAGCATTGAGAGGAAGAAGACCCAGGAAGAATCTGAAGTGTGAACTGAAGCTCACAGGGAGTGAAAAGAAAAGCTTCAGTGAAGAAGAATGTGGTAGCCAGCAGTGCCTTTGCCCTAGATGGGACTCACTGTGTGAAGGGAGCTGTTAGAACCTGGGGACTCCTGGTCAACGTGACAGTGTTGGCTGGCGACCCTGGAGGCCTCTGTAGAAAAACATGGCAGTGGAGGGAAGCAGTGGATGTGGAGGACTGCACTGGCTGGCGGCAAGTGCAGGGGATTTAGTCCTCCTGCAGGAGAGAGTGATTAGCTGGACCATCATGGAGCCTGGCCGGAAAAGTCTAGCTGAGCGTGGAACCCTGAACTGCTGCCAGCTTGCTGGGCATGCACCTGTGCTGCTGAGCCAAGTCTCTGGGCCTCATCCAGCAGCTCCCAGCTGGGCTCAGGCCTAAGGAAATTGCTTAGGCTGTGGTAAGCACAATGAGTCTGGTCTCAGGGCAGCACTGCTGAGATTATTTACCACCCTACCAAAAGGTTCTGCTGGCTTTCTGGATAGATTGGCTTGATTCAGGACTATCTCCACAGGTTCTCCACTAGTGAAACCAGACAGAATCTTGGAAGTAGACAGTTTATTTGTTCGTATTTTTAATTTTTCTCTTTTTGTTTTCTTTTTCTCACTTTCTCCTTCATTGTTATTATATGATATGAAAATGGTTCCTTCCTCTTTGTGGGTGTGGTGCTGCTCTGTTCTTCCTTTTATCTCTTTAGCTCTCTTTTGCTTCAGTCTTCTGTACCGGTTTCCCCAAGTTGGCTTGATCCCCCTTTGTCCTCCAACCTTACTTCAAATCTCTTACTCTTTTCGCACTTCTCAATTTTCTCCCTAATCTATTTTAAATGTTAACCTCTGAGGGCAAAATTGACACAGTAAGCACTTATGTATTGCATGTAATTATCTGATCTATTTTACATTGTGTTATATAATCACAAATCTAGTTCACACAGTTAAAAGATGCAAATTAAGGGTTAGCTCAGTTTGTCATTTTATAAACTGTGTTTGATGCTAGTGGTACCAATACAGCCAAAATTGACAAAATAGTTTTAACATGCTATTGATCCTGGTATTCCATGACTGAGATTGACTGAGGGTCACAGAAAATAATGTGGAACAGTGCCAAAGAACCAGGGACTGGGCCAAACAACTTCTTATCTCTAACAAACTGAACTGGTAAGATCTTTCAAAACCCAAAAACCAGCTACACCTGTAAGATACCTCAGAGAAGTAATCATCACCTAAGTGTCTTACAACTACCAGTAAAGCACCTCACCATAGGTAACTTGCAAACATCATTCCAGGAATTAAACTTTAAAAAAGAGAGAATAAAAAATGAGAAGACACTTAAGCAAAGGCAATACAGGGGTCAATGAGATAGGACAAACTGAAAGCCCCTGTCTTACTTTTTACTTGTCACTGAGACAAAATACCTGATGCCCAAAGTTAGGGAAGGAAAAGTTTATTTCTTACAGGTTTTGGAGGTTTCAGTCCATACTCAGCTGGCTCCAAGGCAGCGTGGCATGGCGTGGCAGCCCCTCATGGTTGCTGCAAACAGCAAGGTGGAAACCGGCAAGAAAGAGAGAGAGAATATTCTTCTTGCCATTACATCGTATGCTGGTTCCACCCCTAGGCATGTGTAAAACTCACACCAAGAATCCAAACAATGAACAAATCACAATGGACAATGAACCAATCACAAATGCATAATTGCATGAGGCTTGGGGGCCACTGACATAAACCATGACATCCCCCCACCAGGCCTCTCTGAAGTGGTAACAACAAAACAATTGAATGAGGCTCTGGGAAAAAGAAACCAGAAATAATATCTCAGACAACTACAGAGATTACCAAAATACACACCATGCTTAGTGATGTTAGAGCAGACAGACAAGAAAATAGATGAGCTTAAGCAAATTATGGAAGTGCAGCATAAGAAAGAAATTGAATTCATAAAGCAGATTCAAGCACATATCCAGGAGAATAAAAACTCCATTGAAAGTATTTGAAGAAGATTAGGCCAACGTGAGGACCAGATCTCAGATATTGAAGACAAAATTTCAGTTAGGGAAAAGGAAAAGAAGGATTTCTCAAAGCTAGCAAAGGACCATGAGAAATCAGTCCACCAGCTACTAGATGAGACAAAGAAGAATAATGTAAGATTAATTGGAGTCAATGAACAAGCAGGATATACTACAAATGATATTAAAAAGTATTTGCAGACATCATAACATAAAAATTCCTAGTAGAGAAAAAACTTGACATACAGATAAACAAGGCTTGTAGAACTCCAATTAGTAACGATCAAAAAAAGTTTATAGCCAGGCATACCATAGTCAAGATTCCAGAAATTCTACACAAGAATAAAATCCTAAAATCTGTTAGAAAAAAGAAACCAATCACCTATAATGGAAAGCGCATCGGAATTATAGCTGACCTCTCAGCAAACTCTCAAGTCAAGGAGAGCTTGGAGTGAAGTACTCCAAGTCCTAAAGGAAAACAACTTTGGACCCAGGTTGATGTACCCCACAAAACTATCTTCCAAATTTGATGGAGAAACAAGATACTTCCATGATAAAGAATATCTAAGAAAATTTATGACTACAAAATAAGTACTCCAGAATGTTCTGAGGGACATTCTAGAAAGAGATAGTAAGGACTAAAGCTCCATGAACCTCAACAGAAGGAATCCACTAGAGAAGGCAAACCATTAGAGGGAGGGAAAAAATGGGAGGAGCCAACAGGAAAATAACAGGACAAAGATAAGTCAATACATACCTGTTATCACCATCAGTGTTAATGGTCTCAATTTACCATGATCAAGAAGCAAGGTCCAACAATATTTTGCATACAAGACACACATTTAATTCAAAAAGAAATTCACAGATTGAAAGTCAAAGGATGGAAAACAATACTCCATGTGACAGGAACCCAGAAAAAAGCTGGGATAGTTATTCTATTTGCAGACAAAGTGAATTTCAAGCCAAGACACATTAAGAGAGATAAACAAGATCCTCATAAAGGGAATAATCCAAGAGGAAGAGATAGCAATCATAAATATATATGCAACAAATACCAGTGCACCCAACTATATAAAACAATTACTAATGGATATGAAAAATCAAATCAACCCTAATATAATTGTATTGGAAGACCTTACAGACAGATCAACTACACAAAAAATCAATAATAAAATATTAGAACTCAATCAAACTTTTGAACAAATGGCCTTAGTAGATGTCTCTAGAGTGTTCCACCCCCACAACATCAGGATACACATTCTTCTCAGCTGCTCAAGGGACATTCTCCAAAATAGACCTTATATTGGTTTATAGAACAAGCTTAAGTAAATACAAAGGAACTAAAATTATCCATGCATCCTATCACAATACAGTGCAATGAAATTGGAAATCCATGGCAAAAGAAACCACAAGAACTTCTTCAACACATAGAAATTAAATAGCACCCTGCTAAACAACAAATGGGTCACAGATGTAATTAAAGAAGAAATTAGACAGTTTTTACAATTGAATGATAATGACAATACAATATACCAGAACTTTGGGACACAATGAAAGCAGTCTTAAGTGGGAAATATATAGCAGTAAATACCCATATCAGAAAAGAGCAAATGCACAAAAACAACTTAATGTTGAACCTCAAACTTCCTGAAAAAGGAAAGCAAGCTAAGCCAAAAGCTCATATGAGGAAGGAAATTATAAAAATCAGAGCAGAAATTATCACACTGGAAACTAAATCAATACAAAGAGTCAAAGAGCTTGTTCTTTGAAAGATTAAACAAAATGGACAAACCATTAGCCAAGCTTATCCAAAAAAAGGAAAGAAAAGATTAAAATCCATGAATTAGGAATGAAAAGGGTGAAATCAGAACAGACTGCAGAAATCCAGAAAATCATCTATACCTCCTTTGAATACTTACATTCTAATAAGATGGAAAGTATGGAAGAAATGGAGAGATGCCTAGATACACATGAATTACCAAAGCTGAATCAAGATGATGTAAAAATCCTAACTAAACCAATATCAATCAATGAAATTGAAGATATAATTAAAAACCTACCAGTGAACAAAAGCCCAGGTCCTGACAGATTCACTCCTGAATTCTACAAGCAATTTGGAGAGGTACTAACATCATTGCTTCTCAAACTCTTTAATAAAATTGAAAGGGAAGCAGTACTTTCAAATTCATTCCTGGAAGCAAGCATTACTCTGATACCAAAACCAGAGAAAGACCCAACTAAGAAGAATTACAAACCTATGTCCCTTATGAACACTGATGCAAAAATTTTCAGTAAAATACTGCAGACAGACTGTAGCAAATTGTCAAAAAGATTATACACCATGGACAAACAGGATTCATCCCAGGGATGCAGAGATGGTTCAAAATACATAAATCCATAAAAGCAATACACCATATTAACAGAGCCAAGGACAAAAATCATATGATCATCTCAATAGATGCAGAGAAAGCTTTTGACAAAGCCCATTACCCATTCATGATAAAAACCCTACAGAAAATTAGAATAGATGGTTTTTATGTCAATCTGATAAAAGTCATCTATGATCAACCAACAACCAACATCACACTAAATGGTCAAAAACTGAAAGCTTTCTCTCTAAAATCAGGAGCAAGACAAGGAAGTCCACTGTCAGCATTCCTATTCAATATAGTTGTGGAATCATTAGCCAGAGCAAACAAACAAGGGAAAGAAAGAAAAGGAATAAAGTTAGAAAAGGAAGAAATTAAACTATTATTATTTGCAGATATGGTACCCTACTTAGAAGACCCTAAAAACTCTGCCAAAAGACTTCTAGATTTAATAAGCAAATTTAGTAATGTAGCTGGATACAAGTTAATACTTAAAAATCAATAGCCTTCTTGTACATGAATACCAATCTCACTGAGATAGAAATTAGGAAAATACCTTTTACAATAGCACCCAAAAGAATGAAATACCTAGGAATCAATCTAACAAAGGATGTAAAAGACTTCTACTTTGAAAACTACAGTACACTGC
The DNA here is from genome assembly GCA_004027295.1 of Dolichotis patagonum. Lineage (NCBI taxonomy): Eukaryota > Metazoa > Chordata > Mammalia > Rodentia > Caviidae > Dolichotis > Dolichotis patagonum. Next base: position 74,443 of record PVJX010002503.1, on the reverse strand, counting down.
AAAAGGAGATTGAAGAGGATATTAGAAAATGGGGAGATATCACATGCTTGTGGGTTGGAAGATCCAATATAGTGAAAATGGCTGTACTTCCAAAACTGTTATACAGATTCAATGCAATCCCAGTCAAAATTTCAATAGAGTATTTCACAGAATTAGAGAAAACGATCCTAAAATTCATTAATTCATTTGGAACCAGAAGAGACCTAGAATAGCAAAGGCAATTCTGGGCAACAAAGATAAGACAAGGGGTATCACAAGCCCTGAAGTTACACTATAAAGTTACTGTGATAAAAACAGTGTGGTACTGGCAAAAGCAAACACACACACACACACACACACACACACACACACATACACTAAAACAAACAAAAAGACCCAAAGATCAATGGAACAGGTTAGAATATGCAGGAACAACTCCAGACACACTAAATCATCTTATCTTTGACAAAGGTGCCAAACATATTCATTGGAAGACAGACAGCCTCTTTAACAAATGGTGCTGGAAAAACTGGTTCCACGCATATCAAAGATTAAAACTTGACCAATGTCTTTCAAAATGCACTAAGCTAAAGTCAGAATGGATCAAAGATCTTATTATTAAAACAGAAATGTTAAAGCTGCCAGAAAATAGAGTAGGTAAAACTCTTGAAGACATTGGTGTAGGCAAAGACTTTATGAACAGAATCCAGATTGCACAGGAACTATCACAAAGAATCAGCAACTGGAATTTCACCCTACTGAAAAGCTTTTGAATAGCAAGAGAAACCACCAACAGAGTGACGAGACAACTCACAACATGGGAGAAAATGTTTGCAAGCTGTTTCTCAGACAGGACTACCATCTACAATATATAAAGAACTCAAAATAATCAGTGCTCTCAGATTTAAAGGCCCAATCAAAAAAAAAAATGGACAACTGAGAGAATACATACTTCTCAGATGAACAAATACAAACAGCAAATGTTCAACATCACTGGTCACGTGAGAGATGTAAATTAAAACAACACTGAGTGTTGTAGTCAGGGCCTGTGAGGAGAACAACTACAATCAGGACACAGAATTCGTGATAGTATTTTATGATGGTCACTCAGAGTTAAACACAAAAGAGTGCAGGAAATATGTCCACAACACTAAAGACACACAATAGTCAGCCAAGGGCCTGGATCCCACAGCAATGTCCTTCATGACTCCAGATGAAGACCTAGAGCCCATGATAGTGCCTCCCACAAATCCAACTGGAGGTCTAGAGCCCACGAGAAGGACTCAGCAGTCTGTTTTACGGGTCTGAGCTGGAATGGCCCAAAGGTCCGTAGTGGTGGCTAGAAAGTCTATGCCAGCTGGGTGAAAGAGCTGTGCTGCTAGGTTGAGGGTTCTACACTGGAGCCGAGAAGTCACGCTCAACATAAGGACCAGGACTGCCCTGAAAAGCACCACAGCCACCCTCAGCAACAAGGGGGTCCTGAGCTCTTCCAACAATAAGAACATAGAGTGCATACCAGAAAGCCATCATGACAAGCTTCTCCTAGAGATTAAACAGCACACGTCTTCCCCTCCAGAGCCAGGAAACAATACTCTATGTAAGACCAGAGCTCCCCCAAAGTGATTCACAGCCACTCTCACCAACAAGGTCCCGAGCTCCTCCGATGACAATGGTCAAACTCACACCGGGGAAGCTAGTCATGATAAGCTCCTCCAGGAGAACCAACAGCTCAAAACAGCAACACTTAGAGAAACCCACAAGGCCTCGCACTTTTCCACATCTCTATTTATGCTGCCAACTTTCCTCAGGTGGGCCATCTACACCCAGCATCATGCTGATTTAATTCAGCTGGAGTTAAATTGACCACCAGTTTTTAATCCATAACAATGAGATTCTACCTCACCCCAGAAAGAATGGCCATCAAGAAATCAACCAATATCAAATTCTAGAGGGGCTGTGGGGGAAAGGGACCCCTTCTCCATTGTTGGTGGGAATGCAGACTGGTGCAACCACTGTGGAAATCAGTGTGGAGATTCCTCAAAAAACTAGGATTGGAGGTCCCATTTAATCCAGCTATTTCCCTTCTGGATATACGTGCACCCATGTTTATAGCAGCACAGTCTGCAATAGCCAGATATTGGAATCAACTTAAATGCTCATCAACTGAGGAATGGATAAAAAAGATGTGGTATTTCTATGCAATGGAGTACTACTCAGCCATAAAGAAGGATAAACTGAAGGCTTTTGTAGCTAAATGGATACAGCTTGAGACCATAATCATTAGTGAAATAAGACATGCATTTGTAAACAGTATATTGATTTTCTCACTAGTGTGAGAAACTTAAAATAACAACATATGTATATGTATATAAAAATAGTCAATATAATCTTACTATTGATTTCAGTGAAGAGAAAGATTTGTGCTGGTACTTTTCAGACAAATTGAATACATACATCTTGTGCTCTGGGTGAATGATTTGAGGATGACAATGTGCAATGCATGTACCATTGTTGTTCCCTGATTGACATGTTTTGAAATTTTGTTTTAGTTTTTTCTTTCTTCTTTCTCTTCTTCTTTTTAAAAAGTGAAATAAAATGGATTAAAAAATATTCCTGTGGATTCTGTCTTGCGTTATCTTGATGGAAACAATCATGTTCTTCAGTTTTGGTTGGAAAGTTTGAAAGCAGTGGAGGAAACTCCTGTGGTTTCTCACTTTCATTATATTTTATTCATTTCACTCATGTTCCTATTACTGGGAATGCTGAAACACACTGAACAAAGGTGCCCAATATTACTCTCCAGTGCCTTCTTAGCATCTCACATATAGAATGGAACCCAGTGTCTTTCAAATCAAATCAAAATGAATTCTCCATGCATGGCAAAAAATCATGACATTAGATAATTTTGTTATCAGTCTATTCTGCTATAGATTTGAATGCATCATAAGAATAAGAACATACACAGCTGGTGAATACAACAGTCTATCACATAGAAATCTCCATTAATCAATATTTCCTTGCCACTGATCTTCATAATGCAGATATCAGAATAATTTTCAAAACATTAAAGAGAGGTCAGATTTGATTAAACTTGATTTATAAACTCTGAGGGATGGATGGAGCCCTAGAGATCATCTGGTTCAGGAATGGCAAATCTGCAGATGTGTGTGGACTCCCTTTCTAAGACATTGGCAGTTATGATTCAATCATGGGCTTCCCTCTCAGTGACGCTAGTTATTGATGCAGAAAATTTCTTAACCCATTACTCTAGTGGGCATGAGCAGTCAAATAGTCTTGCAAAGAGGAATTTTTCTGACTTTGATTGTGTTCATGCTAACTCTGAAGAAGAAATATCAGTCATATTTTGGATAAGAGGACATCAGGTTTCTGACTGAGTAAGATAAGGCCTTCCTTACGTCACTTATTTATCATGGCTTTTTAATCGCTAGTGAATGTACATGTCATTAATGTTACCTTTATCAAGCAACTCCTACATACCAAATATAATCTTTACAGCCTTGTCAAATAGGAATTGTTAATCATACTTTATAAACAGGAAAAATGAGGATACAAGATGGAGGATGTGAAAGGCAGCCCCCATAGTTTAGTTTGCTCAGTGTTTAAAAAAGGACTCTAGTATTTTAAAATCAGAACATTTTTGGATTGAAAATGTGGTTTCATCACTTTTCATTTAAAAGTACGAATACTTTTGTTTCTGCCTGGCAGCAATCAGCTCATGCTTCCTGGAAGCTTAAGCTAGAACTTTTAGAAGGTTCCTGTTCTTGGCAGTGCTTCACAGCCTGCGACAGATTGGGGATTGTGCAGAAGTCACTGGGATGCGTCTGCATTTCTTCTTGCTTATGTGGCCTAAGGGTGCCCCATCAGCAATGATGTGGATGTGTCTATATATCCCAGCGTTCACATGGCTTCTAACCATGAAAGAGAAGCAATCGATTCTCCCTAGGAAGGAGGACAAAAGTGCAATGAAGAAGTACTACTGTTTTTTGGTTTTTTTTTTTTTTTTTTTTTTTGGTACTAAGGATTGAACTTACAACTTTGTGTTTGCAAGGCAGGCGCTTCTTCCGCTAAGCTACATCCCCGGCCCAGAAGTACTATTTCTGTAAATACTATTTCGTGATACCTTGAAAGATGGGGAAATGTCACCAAAGCAACATGGCACAAGAACCACTCCCACTGGAAAAAGTGGAGGAGAGGCAGAGAAGTGAGAGCCACCACAGACTAGGAAACAACCGGTATTGGGTTGCCTGAAAAAACATATGAAAGGAAGATGTGGCTAGAACTATAACAGGAAAAGGGCTTTTAACACTGATGAGTGAAAGAAGGAAGGATAAGCAGGGGAGAGTGAGAAGAGTCAGAGAAGGAAGAGTTGTGAGACCCTTTACCATGAGGCTCATCTGTGTTTCCCTTCCATGTTTTCCTCCAGCCGCAGATTCAGTCAGCAGCGTGTTTGCCGAGCTTGGTGACTGGAAAATGCTGGAGCTGTGGCTTCACATGGGTCCTTGACTTCAAAGCTCTGATGCCACATAGCATGTATCAGCCACATGAACCCCTCCGATGAGAACTGGACAAATCCCAGTACGTTTGCTGTCATGTTACTCCTGTTCCTTTCTGCTTAATCCTGAACAGTTTGAAAGAAATCACTGGTACCCCACTTTGGATGAATTTCTCCTACTCCTACAACACTTGAAAAGGCCTTTGTAAAAAGAAAAAACACAACAAATAGTTACTAAAGCCTAATTCTGCCTCATTGGACATGTAATTTTGGAAAAACACATAACGTTTCTCTTTCTAAGGTTTTTCATGTACTAGAATATGCTTAACAAGAGTCAGAGTTGAGTATTTAAGAGCTAGAATGGTAGTGAGACCTTGGCTCTGTTGCTGGGTATCTGGATAATCTGTACTATTCATTACATATTCTGACACAGTTTCTTATGTAGAAAAGGAGGACATACATCCCCAAAGATATGTTCTGAAGATTAAATGTGATGTCACATGTAAAGTTCCTACCTCAGTGTCTGCTATAGGATCTGTGTAACTAGAAAATGCATTTACTTTTCACCTGTACTGAACTTGGTGTGAATTAAAAATAGTCCCTAAACTCTCTGAGCCCATGCATGAAGCAGATATAAAGTCAGCAGGCAGCGTTGGAGAGTTTCCTAGGATGGCTGGGGCAGCGGTGGGAAACCCCCTACCACAAGGCTGACTGCAGAGCATCAATTCAGAGGGGTTTCACAGAGCTTTCTTCCAGCACATTCTTTCCATTATTTCCCCTGCACTCATTTTAAATTGCCTCACCCATTCTGCCAAATCATATCAGAACCATCTGCCAGTCCACACCTGGGGCTTGGAGGGAAAGGAGACAGACGATTTTATCACATCAAGAAAATCTCTGCTTTGACTTCTTAGCGAGGCTCAGCCAAGCTGATTTACAAAGCATATTCTCAGACTGAAGCCCACCCAGGATCCATAGTGAAAGCCAATGGTTTGGCTCAGACTCTGTTTAATCAACCATAGCGTGGGCTAAACATGGTCAGGGTAGCCACACTGTTTTGAACAGGCTACATCTCAAGCATGGCTGGAATTGAGGTGCAGATCTGGAAAGCTTAGCTTTCACTTGGTTTAACACTACATCAGCAAATGAGCAGGGAAGACCCCATGGAGGAAACTGAGGAATCTGGTGATAGGATTTCTGGCCGTCAAGGCTGTGGTGGTTCCTCAGGGACACAAGTGGGGTCCATGACTGAATTCATCCATCCCAGAACCTACAGAAAACAAAACAAAGCCCATTGCCAAATGAGCCATGGCTCTTCACCTTAAAACTCCTCAATAGTTTCCTGACAATTCAAAAGCCTTGTCCTGTCTGGTTGATACAGTACAGGGCTTCCTGAGCTGTGATTTCCTGGGCATATTCACTCTTCTCCTGTACTGGCTTTAGTACCAAAATTAGTCCTTTATACTTACCACCTCTGTTCGGTATGTTTTCTTCTTTCTTTTTTGTCTTCTTAAGCCCAGTCTATTTTCAGATATCAGGTTTTGAGTTCTACAAGCAACCTTGTGGTCAGGCTATATTTTGTTTGTTTTGTTTTTACTTACAAGCTCTCTTCTGTTGATAAGAACATGATAATAGATTAATAAGGTAGATAAAATAAGCATCAGCAGCTTTTATTTCTGTCCATGAAGAAGTCACCAAGGGAATATGTTCCTTTTCTTTTTTCTTTTTGAGGCATGTTCTTGCTATGTAGTTTGGGCTGGTCTTGAACTCTCTTGGTAACCCAGAGTGGCCTCAATCTAACAGCACACCTCTTCTTTCAGCCTCCTGAGGGCTGGGGTAGTGAATATGTTCCTTCCACTGTACCATCACTAACATTGTCACTCCCAAGAATAAGACACAATTTAAGCATGAAGAGCTAGTGGGTTGGCATTAATTTTCTTTTCAAATAGTATCGTTTTAGGTTTCTGTGTGTGTGTGTGTGTGTGTGTGTGTGCATGCGTGTGCATGTATTTTAATCTAGGGAAATTGACAGAACATGTGACAAAAGCCAGCAATTTCTCACTTTTAGGAACTTCTGCAAGGCTTAGGGCCTATGTGAATAACTGACTTGGGTGAAACAAGCTGTATTCTTTCCCTGCATGTATCTCTTTCTTTCTTTTTGATTTGTAACTTGCAGCCAGGAACCTCTCTGAGAGAACCATTCTTTTTCTGTATAATTACAGACTTACGTAACCGCCATCATGGTCTAATATTTTGATATTATCATCAGTTCAAAAAGAACTCTCACAAGCTATTTTACAGTGTATTTTCTTGCACAACTTATGTACCTTTGCGGGAGAACGTGAATCTAATTTACAAATAAACATTTAAAAATGTTACTTTTAGCTAATATCTACTTCTTACATTAGCAAACGATCATGACAAACATCTTTCTGTGCTTCACTGGCGGTCACTAACACCAGCAGAGTACTTAGCATACAGTAGCTGCTTTCTACATGTTATAGCATTAGGCCTGTAGATCTCCACGTAATCACCAACCAGAATAAAAATACATCTGACACAGGATGTTTGGAAGACTGATGTCTATAATACTCACAAGAGCACTTTTAAACTGAAAGGCCATACAAATCTCATAAATTATTTAATAAATATTTTCTATTCAGGGACATAGATAGGTTAGTGAGACATAGATTTGGAAGTAGAAAACCATTTAGATACTTCACAGTGTCTTTTCCTTTTTCTGAGAATAGAAGAAGATCAGATTTCCCAGAATCCTTTGTGACCACTTCTGAACAGTAGGGTATAAGCGGTGTGAGCAGAAGTCTTTTTGAAAAGTCTTTGACACTTGGGAGCCTGATTTGTAACAAGAAAGAGACAGTCTCAAATCCCCTAACAACTGTACGTTCTCCAGTATGAACTGAAGATGTCCAAGGCCAGCCCTTAGATTCTGTTCTAGGTCCTCCACTCATGATCTCCCCATGCCCACATGCCAAAGACAAAATGTTGGAGAGTGCTGAAGCTGAGTACACATGCAGGGCTGTGGCATGGCCTGAGTATGATAGAACTGAGAATGAGGAGACACCTCAGGGGGCAAGATAGGCCACAGATGAGGCCGGATAGAGACTTCCCAGATGGTTTTCCTTAATTAGCATCATCTGTTGCTCTCAGAGGTCCTTGAACCCCTCCCAAGATCCTGCTCAGGTTTCCTCCATTGCTCACTCAACTCCTTGCTTGTTCTGATTAAGTACGGACTGCCCACTGACACTCCATTGCTCACTCAACTCCTTGCTTGTTCTGATTAAGTATGGACTGCCCAGGGTCAGTAGGTTGCCGGCCAGCAGAGTTACAATCTCTGCCGAGGGTTTCACTCCTGCAGCCCTAGGCCATGCCGCTTGTCTCATTCCTTTGAGCCTTTGCTGTGCACCCATTTGGGGGACTGGGAGTCTAGGTACAGACCCCAACAGCAATAGAACCCAGAAATGGTATTCACATGGTTAAAGACTCATAGACCTATGTCTTTGAGAAAAACCTCCTAAGAAAGCAGTTCAATTTGCAACAAGCTTTGACATAAAGAAGACTTCAAATTTCTGTGTGCTAAAGTCAGAGTGCAGAACTGTTGGCTATGTAACCTCATATAGAATTGCGTGTTTTGAAGTTAGATATTGGCATAATAAAAAGCTCAACCAGAAGACATTGGTTAAGCATTAATCATGCATCAGGAAAGCTTATGCACACTGGAAAAGTAGGTCACTAGATCAAAGTTGCTGGAAACTTAGCTTCATTCATATCTGTGGCCATTTGGGATACAGAGCCTAAGCTTAGAAAACTCAAGACTCTAACAGAAAAGCTGGGGAAAAGAACTTTACTTGTGTTTGTGTGGATTATTGATAGATACTTTAGGCACTATAAAGTAGTGCAAAGAAGAATTAGATACTTTGTAAGCAGAAATAAAAAAGGAATAAAGTACAGAAATTCAGGGTTTTTTTTTTCAGGATTAGAAATATCAACAGATCCTAAATCTACCACAATTACTACAGTAGAGTTTTAAAGATTGAAATGCAAAATCTAGGAAAAATTCTCCAGCTGGAAGAATTGCTCAGAGCAATGTGAAATTATGGATCCGATTGATTCAGTTCTGTACTGATCAGCTGGAGGGGCCTTTAGTTAAGATAGAGAGGGAGGGATATGGGAAAGAAAAGAAGTAAAGAGAGTCTGAAAACTACGCTTAGGAAAGGATTTAGGGTATGATTACTAGACAGGAATTGACTGAAGAATATAGAAACCAGAAGCCATTAAGGTGTTAGAAAAACTGAATTTTTAAGTAAATCATGAACTCATTTGAAAAGACTTTGATTCTTGGGAGCCTAAGAAGCAAGAGATAAGTCTCAAATCCCCCAACAGCACTATATTCTCAGTACCTATTTAAAATATCCAAGAAAAAGACTAGACAAAGGGAAAAATCCCCAAAGACTAAAAAAAAAAAATTCTTCTACCAATGACCAAAGTCAGACCCAGAAAAGGAACTCGAATTGTTATGAGTGGTGTCCTTGTTCAGGTTCCCAGGGAAACCAACGTAGACCTAAGATATATATGCAAAACACTACTTGAAAAATTCCAAGAAAACATCACCTCTGCAGCCTGGGGAATGCACAGTTAGGTAGAAGGGAATGTAGCATCTCTAAAGGAACTGCAACAACAGACTGAGACGATGGTATGGGAAGGTAGGACATGGGACCATCTTTCAGAATTGTCCCCACTGAGGCCAGGGGCTGTGCGACTGCTCTGCACACAGTAATAGTGAAGTGCACGCTGCCACAAATGCCTTGGTCAAGTTAGTTTCCTTCAAGCAGAAGGACACAAAGTGGTGAGCCATTCACAGGCAGTGGGGGAAATTAGGATATTGGTCCTGAGGGGGATTTGGCTAGGACTGCACAATATCCACCATAACTATTTATTTCTGCATCTTGGATTTTCTCCTTTATAAATGAGAGTTCACTCTGTGATCATTCCATCCCTCTTCTATTGTATAATGAGGATGGTAGCCAGAGAGAGATACTGGAGGTGATAACTTATCTTCATGGATCATCAAACCATGAGGACACACATCTGGATCTAGTGGGAAGACCTGCACAACATTTGAGCTGAGTTCTCTGAGCAAGACATCACATTTTTCCAGGAGGGAGCAGGCTACCAGATTTCATGTGTAAAAGGAAGATCAAAACTGTTAGGAACCAAACAGGAGCCATCAGGGGCTGTCCTGGTCTCTTCCAATCCCCTCTATCCTTCATGGGAGCATAGAACGACCTCGTTTCTAGCTTCCTCATCACTCAGTTTGTATTGAGTTATGACCAAGAGAATGTAGAGATAAGAGAAGGGAGCTACTTCCAGTCATGGTTTGGAAAATCTCCCACTAGAAACTCAGTCTGCTCTTTGTCTACATCCAAGAACTAGGAGGTGAAAAACCTCCAATTTAATATATGACTGCACCAAAGTATACGAGGCACTAGAGTCCCTCTTGGAGAACAGTTAGCTGACCCAAATTGGATTGTGTGGTGAGGGAGAGATAAATCTATTCTTGTTAAATCATTGATATTAGAAATCGTATGTTACCTGGAAGAAGTAATTATGGTTAATTATGCAGATTATATAATTTTATGTATATTCCTGAAACTGGAAGAAAAGACATGATTACCCAGAAGAAACACAAAAAGGCAAACCGTTTTCAATTTCAAAGGAAATAATCAAGTGAAAGAAGAGTAGTGTCTGAAGAAGCTTCTTATAAATAGCTAACAAAATAAGAGGCACAAGTTTTAGTAATTTGATAAGTTTCAAATAAGAAGACATAAGTTAGTTCTTAACCTGTTGCTCATGTTCCTAAACATGGGAAAGCATTCGGCAGGTTTCTAAGTCTACAGTGTTACCTGTAGCACGTCATTCCTGCCTTACCCCCGGCCCCACCATGTTTCCACACTTCTCCAACCCTTGGTAAATCACATCAAGTCTCTGTCTCTGTCTCTGTCACTGTCTCTCTCTCTCTGCTTTGACTAAAAAAAAAAATATCCAGAAAATCAACTGTACCACTATTCCTTGAAAAACAGCATGGAAAACATCTTTATAGGCCATAAAGTTGTTTTGATTACTTCAATGACCACAGAAGGAAGATGAAGCCAAATGGGAGAAGGGAATGTTACCAAGATAAAAAAGCCAAAAACAAAACACACACACACACACACACACACACCCCAGCAAAGCCTGGTATTCACTGTGCCTCTCTCCCTCCCTCTTCCCTCACTGCTGAGCCTGCTGAGCAGTGGAGAGCATGAGGCCAGGACTGCTCTGAGTTCCTGGGGGAAGGGTGCTCACAAGCACCACGTGCCAGCTTCAAGACTCCTCCACTCCCGTGTCTGTGTCTCCAAGACACCCTGAGCCCCATAGAGTCGGTAGGCAGGTAATGTCGCATACTTGGGAATTTTACAGTTTTTCACAGCAAAACAAATGTTGAAAATGATCTCCTTTGCCCAAAGGCCTGCACACAGAGGAAAGGCACCGTTTGTCTACTTTCAGAAATCAATTGCATAGAAGGAAAAAAAAATTGCAGATTAAAATTTTATGCTATAATTTTACAATTGATCATACTGCCACAGAGCACACAGTACAAATTTACTTTCCAACCACTGGAAAAAAATATGGCTTGAACAGAGTATTTTTAGCATAATAAGTGATTGTGTGGTTAAATATAGATTTTGTTTCACTTTCTTCCAACTGTGAATGTGATTGTCTTCATATGCTGGGGAAATTTGCATAGAGTGTATGCTATTTGTATCTTAGCCAAATCACTTGAATTCAAGCTCAGGCTCTCATTGCAGGGAAACTAACCCCCCTGAAATAAATATCATTATCTTTCATTTCTTAAGGCCAAAGTTTAGAAGAATATACTTCCCTAGTCCTGATTTTGCCCATCTTTCAAATTTGCCAATGAATTATCAAGCTTTCACTGCTGGGAAGGCCGGCAGCTGGATAAGCAGCAAACCACTGTGGCCCGTAGCTTGCGAGCATAGAGAAGATAAAACCAGAACTGGTTTTCCCTTCTTAGTGTTCCAGGATAAACTCAGTTTAAAAGCAACAACAGAAAAAAATCCTCGTTTATGAAACTTGATAAACCCTCAGGGGCAGAAAAGCCCTTCCTATTGTTGTACATACCATAAAATTCATCTTTTTCATAGGGGTCACCTAGTTATTTTTAGTATATTCAAAAAATCATGGACTCGTCCCCTCTATCTGGCTACAGAACATTTTCATCCGCTTAGAAAGCAGGGCTATGCCCATGAAGGCTCATGCAGGCCCCAGGACGCCTTAGCTACTTTCTGTCTATAGAGATTTGAGTTTCTCAGTATTTTACACAAATAGTGTTTTACACTCTGCGTGCTCTTGCGTGAGACTTCTTTCAGCAGCTTCACTTTATGGATAAGGTAGCTGGAGCTATGGAGAGGGAATGAATGTTCTAAAATCACAAGAACTTTATGGGCATATCCAGAACTAGTCTCAAAGTCTCAAGAGAGCTTCCACCTCTTTGAAAAGGACACCAAATAAAGAAAACAGTGCTCCTTATAACGCTCTTCTGAGAATGCAATGCAACACGAGGACAATTTTGATCATTTGTGTGAGGAAAAAGAAGGACAAGCTCTCTGCATAGTGTGTTCACATCGCAAAATATAGCTTCTAAATTGTCCTGAAATTTGGTCAAGCACATGGCATTTGTGTTGCTGACAGGATATAGAAGACAATGGCTGAGTCTCCCAAAATCGATTCCGAATGCAGATGTAATAGGGTTGAAATGTTATAGCATCAGACTGCCCAAACCCCAGAGGGTTTCCTCTTACCTTGCAAAATCAGACCCTGGTTCTAGCATGGAGTTTAAATTTTTACAGCATTACTTTGGAATATGGTAAAAAAAACTTTCTCCTCATACATTCAAAACTTACAGGAATTTCACCGCTTTGTCCCCCGCAAAGTTTCTTAGTTCTCTTTATCAGCTTTCTGCAGCTCACAGAACCTACAACTTCCATTTCTGTTGCAGACCACATTGGGTTTCGAGACGACTCCTTTAAATAGATTGCTTTCCTAAAGTCCCAAGGCAGTGGACACAACCTCCATCTCCGCTTCTTTACACCCCAGAACCCATTGTGTAAGCTCATGCCTCTGCGGGGCCGCTCTGGCTCAAGTCTGCTCTCTACCCAGGACGCTGCTCCTCTGAATAACCCCTACAACATCTGCAGACTCCAGGCTGCCTCTTACCAAGTGAACTCTAGGGACGGAAGAGAGCAGTTCTTCTGCGGCTTCAGTAACGCACTGTCAGCAGAGGATTATTCACCGCCTTTTCAATTTCTAAGCTCACTTGTTAGAAAAACAAAAAATAGCAGTATTATGCAAGGCTATGAAGGTGAATGACCAGGATTTGTAGCCCACAATTGATCACTTCTTAATAGATTCATGATCTAAACCAAGAGTCTTAACTTCTTTGGGCCTCAGTTCTTTCTTCTGTAAAATAGGATATTAACACTACCTAAGTTATAAATTTTTTCTGAAGACTACATAATTCTGTATATGTGAAGTAATGACATCTATTTGTGACAGAGAAATTGTGTAAAAATAATGACTTGTTTCCTCTACACATATATGCAATATCTTCATAGAAATAAGAGTTACTTGCTTGCTTGTTTTTTTATAATACCTTGAAAGATCAACCAGGAAAAAAGGGCTAAATTGAAAATAAGAATCTAGAAAAATCTAGCTTTGACTATTTTTACTAAATAACCTATTTATTAACCTATTTGGGGGGACTTCTGGGATTCTTTTTTTGTTTGTTTTTGTCTTTTGAGACAGGATTTCATTATGCAACTCTGGTTGCCTTTGAACTCCCTTAGTACCCCAGGGTGGCCTTGAATTCATAGTAATCCCCCTGCCTCAGCCTCCAGTATGCTGGAATTACAGGTGGGCACCACTATGACTTGCTAAATAAGTATTAAATACACCAGATGTCCTTTTGGAGTCTAAAATTTTCCTGCATTCATATCCACAATAAGTATGTACATTTGTGAGTGCTGTCTTTATAGAAAGTGAAGATAAAGAAATCTAAGTGGTCACAGGTACCCAATCAGTGGCTTCCTAATAAGTGAGATGTCTATAATTAATTCTTCTCCATAAAGTTGATTAATTCTTTAGCTTAACAGCACACGTTTATCTTCCAGAGATGTATGCAGTCTGAAAAAATTGCATTACTACGCAGTGAAGGGAAGTGATTGGTACACAAAATCAGGGTGTTAGGAAGGCTGGCCAATGGGGCTGCCAACTCACTCCTCAGGAGCCTTGCTTGGGCCTCTGTTTGATCTCTTCTGCATCGATACTGGTTCTTCTAAAAGAATCCACTGCACTCTGTATTCTTCCCACAGCAAGACCCAGTGGTCTAGGAAAAAAAGTCCACCCAGAAGTTGCTCTGAGTAACCCACCCTCCTGTCTGCGGTGCTTCCTTACCCTCTGTGAATGTCACAATCTCAGGCACAAACTTTTGCTATCTCTCATTTCTAGTATCCATACTGGTTGTTCTGAGAGAAAAGACTTAGTCTTGTGTCTGGATCTTTAAAACTCAGCATTGGAACATCACATTAGGACATGTGCAGCTCTGAGTACCCGTGATGAGTCCCATCGAAGGCCACTTTCCCAAGGCAAACTGGTTCTTCTGACACATCACCCTGTAGCCAGGAATGCCTCCCCACCTTCTGCATTTCATGAGTCACCCTCTATAATCCAACTCAGCTATCACGTCATCTGATGGTGTTTCATTGAGTGACTTCTTTCTGTGCAGCAGCAGTATATTTTCTTACAGACATCAAAGGTTTCTCCTACTACTATTCCTGTATCTTTGCAGTGATCCCACTGAACTTTTTTTTTACTTTCCAGTAATTCATTTACTTAAAATTTCTTCTGCTCCTAGAATGTGACTCTCCCAGAAGACCAGGGTACACCCCCAATCTATTCCTACAACCTAGGGCAGTGCCTGCCACATAACAGACGCTCAATGATATTTGTTGACTGTGATGACGCCGAATTTATTTGAATTGCATTACATGCAGATTCATGAAGGAAACACAGGACATGAAGATTTTGTGTTACAACACATGCGGTCCAGTGAGATGGTTAAATTACCGTGGCTTCAGTTCGTCACTCCTTTGAAGGTTTATTAATGATTCTTATAGTTTTAAAGAAAAGGGTTTTTTGTTTGTTTTTGCTTTTGTTCTTGTTTTTGTTTTTTTGTAGTAAAGGGGATTAAACCCAGGTGTTTAATGCTGATCTGCACTCTTAGATCTTTTTACTTTTTGCTTTGAGACAGTCTAAGTCACTGTTTCCCAAGGCGGGCTCCAACTTGGATCCTCCTGCCTTGGTCTCTAAGTGCTAGGATTAGTGAAGTGCATCACCATGCATAACAAGAACTCTAACAATATGATTAGAAGTTTTCTCTCCCTAATGTTCTTCCCTCTCTGCACAACTAGAAGCATCCCTCCATCTCTGAAAGGATTAGAATTATAGAAAAAATGGTAAAATTAATTAATGTTCAACTTCCACCTTTTGGGGTAGATTGTACAGTTTTTAAAAAAATCCTTATAAGTACACATTTTGGTTTTGGTTTGTAAGGTAACAGTATTTTTAAATTCAAGTATCTCTTTGTATATGGTAGAAGCCAATTTTGAATTTTGAAATGAATGGACAGAATTAATCATAAGACCAAAGAAGCTCTTATTTCAAGAGGAGCTTAAGAAATTTTCTACCCCAAAGATAAAATAGAAATTAGAACATTGAAGGAATCGAATCTTCTCTCTAGAAAGGATTCTAATTTGGTCTTTCAGGAATTCAGTGTCTACTTCCACAATCTCATGAATTAAGTGCATGGAAAGCTAAATAAGTGATTTCCATTTGAGGTAAAACTATCTTCCAAAGTGAGATCCATAAAGCCAACTGAACTAGTAATAGGAAAAGCAGAATAAGGGTTTGCCAGTGCTTGTCATGTCCACTTCCTTACATCCTGAATACCTTTTAAGGGATTCAGAAAACCACTGGGATGCTGGTGGCTGAGTTTGTGAGTAGTGAAGGTGAAGTAGCTTAGGATACAGAGTAGTACCCCAATTCAGGGAACCAGTGAGATGTCCACCTGTAGTTCAGGATGTCTCTCCTTTAGCAAGAGCCAAGTAGACTCCTCAGGAAACTGGCCTTCTCCCCAGAAGCTTCTAGGAATCATTTCTACCAGAACAACTTCACTTCAGTAGCAGATAATTCTGAAAAGTCCCTGCCTGCATACCAAGGAGAGAAGGTATCCCAAACAGAGAGTGGTACAAAAGTACAGAAGCTTTGCTTTTTGCCTGTATGTCTTTCACGGTAGGATATTGAGAGAAGATTCTACTTAGCAAATTAGAGACATAGATTTAGGAGGAAATTTTTTTGAATCTAGAAATTTTTTTGTCTAAAAATAATAAGGCAACAGAACAAAAAGTAGACTGCTTTTCACTTGAATGGAATGACAAGTTAAGTGTCATTAAGATGTCCCTGCCATCCACAGAAATGGGAGCCTCTCAAAATAGAATCTTCTATGGCTGGGATGTAGTTCAATGGTAGAATGTCTGCCTAGCATGCAAAAGGTTCTGGGTTCAATCCCCAGTACCACAAAAACAAACAAACAAAATAGAATCTATTCTAAATTATATATATATATATATATATATATATATACATATACATGTATATATATACATGTACATGTATATATATACACATTTTGTTTGTCGTGTAAATTCTGGCTCCACTGCACAGTACATTGTTTGGGTTAACACATTAATCTTTGAGAAGCAAGAGTTGCCTAGACCAGATGGAGGTCATTGCAGACTGGCTCTCTGACCTTTGCTTGCAAGCCACAGTGAAAACATGACCAGAGCTTCATCAAGGCCCCGGGAATACATTACAAACCCAGATAAAAGAAGGTCAAGAATATGGGCTATTTAGATACGGATGGAATCTGACAGATGAAGCACTGGAGTAACCTAATAAACCCTATAGGAACTGATGCTAAGCTTTCAGTGGGGCTGAGGACCCAATATGCTTCATAAACTATTAAGACCACTGCGGCCACCTCAAGACGCTGTTGGAAGGCAGTGCTCACTAACAGAGACAGCCCAGGGATGCTGGGACCCTGACTCTTCATGACCTGTCTTTTTATCTCGATTGCCAAGTATCTCAAGGAAATTAAACAAGCATTTTATCAAGAAATGAGGAAATGGAACTGTTCTGGCTACTGGTGTGTTTCGGGTAGCATGTGTCATCTATTACGCTTACTGAGTATCCAGAGTTAGAAATGCTGATCAGGATTCTCAAGAGAAGCAGAATGAAATAAAGGTAGGAGAGGAAGAAAGAAGAGAGGAGAATAGAGGGGAGGAGAGGGAAGAGAGGGGGAGAGAGGGAAAGGGAGATGAGGAGAAGGGTGAGGAAGGAAAGAAGGGGAGAGGAGAGAAGAGGAAGGGAGGGAGGAGAATTATGATAAGGATGAGAAATTCCACACCTTCCCTTCAGAAACTGGAGACTTAGGGGAGTTGGTGGAATAGTTCCAGTTTGAACCCAAAGACCTGACAGCAGGAGAAGTGATAACATAAGTCCTAACCCACATCTGAAACCCTGCGATCAGAAGTATCAAGGGTGCAAGTCTCAGCTTGAGGGCAGAAAATCAATATCCCAGACCTGAGGTGAATTGGAAGGTGCCTAGGCGCAACAGGAAATGCCACTGCTAATTAGTGTACTGACTGGAATGATATTTTCCCAAAATATTCTCACCCAGAATACACCCAGAATTAAGGTTTATTCATATATCTGGGCACACCATAGCCCAGGTTAGCTAAATACAATTGACCATCACATGCCGAACTCTAATTATTTGAAAATTATTAGTCAGGTCTGATCCCTGACTGTCACTGCCAGCAGACCAGGCTCCACAAGGGAATGTTTGCAACTTCCCCTGGCAGATGAATTTAGTGTCAGTCCCCAGATCATTACTGCTAGAAAAAGCCTCAAAATAAGCAAGATACCCTTGCTTTCATATTGATATGGGATTGTGCCTTCTTTAGATAAAACAGCAGCTCCATGAAAGCTCACCATTTATTTCAATGGGTTGTGTGCTGTCTTGCTACACAAAAGCAGAGATTTCATCTCAGCATGACTCAGCCTGACTCCCAAGAACAGTATTTTTCCTCTCTGGAAAATAAGACTTTGAACCAGGAAGCACTCAAACCATATATTCATGAACTGAATCAGTTATATCTGTGTGTTGCCTTTGAACATAATCCCTCTCATTGATTTTACTATATGAAAAATTAGAATATTTATGCATGCTCTGAAACATGTATACGTGAATCACGTATGTTTGGATTTTGTTTTAGAAGAAAATTACCATGCCAGTATTGGCTCCTAGATGAAGAGTAGCAACAAAAATAAGATGCAGTGCTCAGCAATGGAAATCTCAGGGCATAGTGGGAGAAGAGTAAATCATTAACCATAATACCTTGCGATGAGTGCTAATTAGGGGATACGAGTAATTTAATTCATTCATATTATCTTGTTATCAAATCTAGAAGGATGGAAAATGTGTACACAGGTTAGAAGCTCTTATGAGGGTACACATAACTGATTGTCTTCCCCTTGGGATTCATGATCTCCGTTCTGGGGTATCACGAGGGGTTCTAACTCACTACGCTGAAGAAAAATCTCTAAAGAAAAACAAAACACTGACCAAAAGTATGAGAACCAGGGAAAGGAAGTAAAGCTCAAAATTAAGGAAGGAGAGAGGGGCCAACACAGACTGGGCACATGACAATGGCTCAACAGTGTGTGCATTCGCACTCTGACTCCACCAGTACCTACTGGACTCCTCCATGTGCCACACGCGATTCTGATTGCTGGGATAGAATTCTGTATAAGGGATGCATGGTGCCTATTGTCAAAGAACTCCTATCAATGTTAAAAAGGGTGGATGATAAGCTAATAAATGAAATGTTTCAGTGAGTCTTATGTAGGAAATAGATGGTGATGTCATAAAGGCTGTGAGAAGGGCATGGGGCAAGATAGGCCATGAGACAATCTCTCTGAGAGGCCTGAGGAGCAAGCAGTGCTACAAAGGCCCTGGGGAGCAACTTCTTAATGTACAGGGAGATGGGAAAGAAGAGCAGACTGCTGAGGCGGCGTTTGCTGAGAGATGGTGGGCAGTGCAGCGTCACTTAGAGACAGGTCAATAGAGCACTGCGGTCCAGTCAGGCCTGAGGCTGCTTTCAGAAAATGAGGAAAAGGGACACGAAGGCTTCTGCCTACATTTAGTTAGAATGACTAGGAAGGTGGGAAGGAAGGGAAACAGGAAAGGCAAGATAATTTATGCATCACTACCCTATATTTTTCATTGCTTTCCTGTGTGTGTGTGTGTGTGTGTGTATGCCTGGGGATGGAAAACGGGACCTTCTGCCAGCTTGGCAAATGCTCTACCACTGAGCTGCAGCCCAAACGTCTATTTTTGTACTAGACAAGATGGGTTCATCTTTCTGTGGAGTGTGCCATCTACAATGTTAGGCTGAATTTTATGTTAGGTCAAAGTGAAACAAAAGATAAGGACATTCGATTAGAATATAGTCTATGAAAGGAGTGACAAAGTGTTTTGATAACGGGTCTGGATAACATGAGCAGCTAATCATTCTCTCTCTGTGATTCAGAGGAGTAAAAGGGAGGATTTATCTTCAAAAGATGAGTCACACTCACCAGGTTATAAAGTGGATAAGCACATTTCAGGTGAGGAGAACAGTGCTAACTGATAAGCAGAGACAGGAGCAGTTTTGGCCTCTGGGGTCTCCAGCCCTGCCACAAAACTAACGGATTGAGTAGAAAGGCAAGCACGTGAAGACAGGACTGGCGGTATCAGATCAACATGCTAGAAAAGCTTTTCCAGGACCTCGTGCTTCTGGACCAGCTGCCGTGCTCACATTCTGTTTGTTCCTCTAACAAGCCAAGCTCCTTCCTGCCCAAGGTACTTCACTATAGCTCGCGCTCTTGCTATGCATGGTCCCAGGTAAAGACCATGAGGTCTTGGTTCAATCGTCTCCTCCTCGCAACTCATTCTGGAATAGAGTCAGCCGTTTCCTTCTTATCACTCTTTTGTTTTCCCCTTAGAATTTTCTGCTAATCAAAATCTTCTTGTTTGTATACATGTTAATTTATTGACCTTACCTTCTACTTACCTTCACTGGGATACAAGCTCAATAGATGAAGAAACTTTTCCTATCTATCTACTGCATGTGTGGCACCTCTACTGAATAGTAGGTACCCACTAAATATTTGTGAAATGAATGCATGGGAAAACATTGTTTAGGAAGAGGCATTGTTGTACTTACATGTTGGAGTATAATTTTTGGTACTATATACGGTAAGGTTACCTTTTTATGAAAAATAAAACTCTAAAATTAGTGTGTGAGATTTTTAAAATTTACAATTGAAATTCCCTTGAAAATGAATCAGAAGGGGATAAGGCCATCTTGAGAACTGATATTCATCCTTCCTGGACAGCAGAAAATTATTTCTTAGTTTTGCTCTTGTATTTGACACTCTGTTCAGCATTGGAAGGATTATTTCACCATCTTACTACATGTACCAGAGATATGAAAGAGACAACCTGAGCTATTTACCTTTTTCCTTATGAATAATGAGTATTGAAAAGTCTGTGTGAAATCAGTGATCACATGGTAAGTTACACTGCATGGACTGTGCAAGAAAAACATCAAAGTTTAGAAGTCGGAAAACCACTTAAAATTGGTATTTTGTTCCCTCTTGGCTTAAAGAAAATTTTTCTGTCTTTTTCTGCTTCCATTTTGTGAAAGTCAATGTTATATAGTGTCCGAGATGTTTGAACAGGTAACTAAAATTAATTTAGATTGTTGGGATTCACTAGATGTTTTGGTTTTGGGTTTTGTTTCTAACATTGAATATCATTGCAGAAGATGCCCCTCAATGCAGCTAATGTTTCTAATGACCTGGCTGTTAGATTCCCCACATTATTGTGCTTTTTGTTCGCTCTTGCCTCCCACAATAGCACACACATTATTAGAGACTAACCTCACAAGCGTTAATGAGGATTCATGGTTCATTTTCCCTTTTCCTTTCTATAAAAAGATGAAATACAAAATTTGAGCAGAAATTATGTGATCGATTGAAGCCTCAGTTCTTAAATGTAAGGCTCTTCCTTTCTCTGATAAACATGCAATCAAATTTATCATTTCCTTTTGAGCAACTCCTCAGTGTTGGAGAAGGACTATTAGGAATATTAGGAAAGGGAGGAATATTGGGTTTCTACACCAACTAATTTGTCAAATATTATTGTCACTTGGAGTATGGCACACAACTTTGTTCTAACCACAGGATAATGACTACATAACTCGTGAAGACTGTTGAAAATGGTATATCAGGGCCCACATGCTTTGCAGCTCTGCTTCCCCTTCACCATCATGCACTGCCTTTCGAATGTCTGTCTGCTGAGTGTGTGAAAATATCAATATATTGCTGGCGTGAGAGCCATAATCTGGTTTTCATCCTGGGCTTATAATTGGAAAAGAGATTGGAGTTTTGGGAGACCCCAATGTTGGCCTGATACAAATCCCGGTGCTCCTCACTCTCTTCATCTTAGTTTTCTAGAAAAGATGTTTTGTGCATCTGTCCAGTGCTTAATAGGTGGACACGTCTGATGTCTCATTTGTTGCCCTGCACTCCTTTTGTTTTATAGGTGACTGAACTGAGATCTAAGAAGGTTAAGCACTCTACCAAGGTTACTTCACTGGCCAAAGTGGTTTTCAATCCGCTACGCCCAGCAGAGGACACAGAGGAGCTAAGAGAATCACCTGGTTTGAGGAAGTGCATCAATCTGAGCAGTATCCTCTTGATAATATTTTGTGAACTTGCTTTGCAGGTATAGCACACTGAGGAGTGCTGAGCAAGCTGTGTCAGGCACGATTCCCAAAGACAAACGGAGCTAAGAGAGACAGATCATGGGGCGTCTTCACCTTTCTACTCTTGAGAACTATAAATAAGGAAAATTTATCCACTTTTCCACACTCTCACTTTATATTTGAAATTCAGGTGTATCTTACAAGATTTTGTGGGACTTTAAAAAGATAGTATTAATAGAGTGACTGACATAGTATCAGTCAGAAGTTTATGTATTTTGGTTACTTGGATATATTAAGGAGATAATACAGCCTAAAAGGAATGAGGAGGAGGGGAAAGAAAAGGATGAAAATGAAGACAAAGTCGATGACAATGATTCTGACTTTCCACACCCCCAGTCAGGGTATTGGGGATGCCAAGTAACTTGACTGAAGTCACAAAAGTTCTCAAGTCTGAGGTCATGTTTCAAGCCCACAACTTATCTGGTTCCAAGGCCAGGCATTCTTGTCAGAAGAAAACCAGCTGAGCCCAGAAGCAAGTACCCTTCAGAATCCTTCTAAATGAACCTTCCAAATGAGCCTCAGCATTTCCAACCCTTGTAATTGCATTTTCATACTGGGGAACAAAGCAAGTGTGTATTAAAAGCCAGACTGACTGGGATTTGACAAGAGGAGCCCACTGCACTGTTTGAGATACTAATGGGATAGCAAATAGTTCCTATGATTTACTTTGTACTTGATAACGTCTCTGCTCAAAGGGTCACACAGGCCTTTCCAAATATTAACTTATTCCACTCCTAATTTTCTAACATTTCCCAGAAGGTTAGCACTCCTTTTGTTTTCTAGATGACCAAACTGAGATCTAAAAAGGCTAAACGCCCTACCAAGTTTACTCCACTGGCCAAGGTGGACATTTCCAGGGTACAGTGATTTGTCCAGGGTGTTTCCGACTCTGATCTGAAACTTCAGTGAATTCCACTTGCAGCTTTGTCTGTACATCTCAAGGGATATTTAGAACACACAAAACAAAGGCGTACAGCAAGTTTGACTTGTTCAGGGTCATGGAGGTAGAAACGGTGACTGAACAAGAGCAACCTAAGTATGAAGTGTGTTTACTGTACACAAAGATTACATAGAATATTAAGAGTGAGTGGGGGTTGACTTATTTATTTTTAAAGTTGGGTGGAAATATGTAGGGAAAAGGTATACATGCCTAGACAAGATTTTATCTCATCTGATGAATATAGGGAGTTGATTCACTCACTGAGGAGTGGGCACTTACTGAACTCTGGGCCTTTGTTTAGACCGTATCTCATATTGTTTTATATATTTAGTCAGAGCAGTCTTTGTTCCTCTACAAGGCTGTGCTCCTTTTTAAGATGGAGGAAATAAAAGGCACAGATTACTACTTCTTCTCTGTACTTTTGTAAAACTTACCTTGCCACTCTTTGTAAGGGAGTCTTTCACTTCCAAGGCAAGTTTTCTAAAACTATGACCCCTTTCCACAGGTGTCCCCTTTCGTGTATTTCTCATGGTGTATCCACAGTGCCTCCAAGAGTAGCCAGCACACAATAGGGCTCAAAATAATTGTGGAAATAATGAATAAATACATCTGTCTTCTCCTGACCATAACTCATAACAATGTAGCATAAAGTTACATTGGCAGTTTTAAAATTATGTGTGATTATTTGGTTAAATCCTAGCTCATCTTGTGGAAAGATTTATGAAAACAGAATGCTTCTGCTTGATCATAAAGTTTATCCATGGCAGGATGCCTGGAATGAAGAATTTCTTAAATATTTTGTAAAGGAATAAATAAATGAGGCAGTTTGATCAAGTGCAAACCAGGGAAAATTGATATAGTAGGAATTATAGCAGTTTCAATTATTTTTTTATTGCTTTTTACTTTTTATTACACAATGATTACATCCCCTGTGGCTTGTTGTACTTATACATAACACATTCTGATACTTATTTTTCACCCCATGCTTGCCCCCCCTTCCCACTTCTTATATCTCTTGATCCCTCCTTATCTGAAAAAAGTCTATCTTCCTACTTTTTATTATCTATCCTTTATTTTCCTTTTTAAAAATACTTTGACTTTCTCATATAAAAGAAATCATGTTGTACTTAAACTTGTATGTCTCATTTATTTCATGTGACATTATGGCCTCAAGTACATACATTTTTCTAAAAATGATTTGACCTTTTCTTCTTTACTGCAGAATAGTGCTTCATTTTGTATAATACTATATTTTCTCTATCCACTTATCTGATGATCCACATGTAGGCCACTTCCAAAGTTTCACTCTTATGAATTGTGCTGCTATAAACATGGGTAGACACCATCACTGTTATGATGCTTTAACTCTTTTGGGAAGATACCTAGACAGGGAATAGGTAGGTCACAGGGAATTTTTGGTTTTAGTATTTTGAGGAAGTTCCACAGTGGTTGCACCATTTTGCATTCCCAACAGCAATGTAGAAGTGTTCTCTTTCCCCTACAGCCTCAACAGCCTTGGTGACCAGTTCATGTTATTTCTCCATGATGACCATTCTTTCTGGAGAAAGAAGATGGAATCTCAGTATCATTTTAATTTGTATCTCTAGAGGCCAGTGATTTGAACATTTTTATATATCTATTGGTTATTCGTACTTCTCTATATTTTCTATTTCAATCATGTAGCTTTCAATTTTCACCCCCCCAATTCCTTTGCTGGGGCAGGGGAGTATTTAGAGACCTCATGTTACTTTGTCTTCTTATGCTGCTATTTTTCACTTATGTTTACGCTGAGGTTTCTAGGTTTATTTCAGTGGATGGTTTTGTTGGTAGTATGGGAACCTCTTTAGTTAGTATGTGTTTTCAGTGATGCTCTCTCAGTGTAGCTAACTCTAGATGTTTGCCTCTGTGCCAAAAATCCAACCACTGCTGTTTCTGTGGAAGGGGAGGCTGCAACAGACTTGGCCAGAGCCCAGTTCACCAGGAATGGGTCACAGTGTTGTTGATGACAGAAAGGCAATGCAGTGACTGGCATGCAGAGAAAACAAGGGGACAGCAACAACTATGTCACCTTAACCATGAGTAATAAAATCAGCAATGACAATAATGTCAAAAACAAACTGGATATTGATATACCCAAGAACCAGGAATGTACCTCTTTTGTTCATAGAAAAGAGACCTGTAATGTAGTATAAACACTAAAACAAACCAGCTGTTGACCTATAGTAAATATCTACCAAATGGAACAACTTTTTCTTTCACTAACAACAGAACAGTTTTCAACACTAATAGCACAGAATTGACATAAAATCACAAAGCTTCATAATCGTACTACTAAAGAAAAAGGTAGTGGAGAATGACAAAAATAAAATTTCAAATATTAATCAGTGGAAGAGAGAAAAGTAAAATAGAGGATTCTATTGAGTAAAATTAAATAGTATTAAATATTAGGAATGAAAAAGAATAAAAATAAATCAGAAAAATCAGAGCAATATAAAGAAAAAAAGAATGGACAAAAGTTAAAAGGGTTAAGCAAGCAAGAAAGAAAGAAAGAAGAAAGAAAGAAAAAGAAAGAAAGAAAGAAAGAAAGAAAGAAAGAAAGAAAGAAAGAAAGAAAGAAAGAAAATAAACCTCTGACCTCAAGAATCCAATGAAGAAAATGTCAAGAAAAGAGTAAGGGAAAGAAAAAAAATGAGTCAATTTAAAAAATTCCTCTGCGTTTTTGAATGAATGCTTTCTTCCCAGAATCTGCAGTCTTGGAATCCGACAAGTCATGCTTTTGTCCACACAGGTTTGTGGCCTTTGGATTTACTATGTGCCCTCCCTGCTCTAGGGGCCTCTCTGTCCATACACCTCTGCCTGGGACCCATTTGAACTGCGGCATATCATGGCAAACACTGGGAATTGGGAAAAGCAGTCAGCCCTGCAGACTTTGCTGGATCTAAGCCATGAGATGGGGCTTCAAGCAGATTGATGGGTTTAGTGCTAACGCTTTCAGATCCAGGCTCCTCTCAAAGCCACATCTGCAGGACCTGGCTCGTCACTATGGGGAGAAAAGCCCAGTTCCTTCCTGGGCTGAGCTCAAACTTTTCCAGGGTTTTGTGTCTCAACTGTACCCGCTCTGTGGCTGCCTCCCATTGCTGACTCTTACCCAGGCACTGTAGGAGGATGACACTGGACAACCTAAGGTTGTCATCAGCAACCCCTTCCCAAATGGAGCCTAATTAAACCTTCTCTGGCAAAATTGTAGGTGCTACTCTGGGTTTCTTCTCTCACTGTAGCTTGCCATGAAGGAGAGTCACTTTTAGAATGAAACCCCACACTATGTTTGCAGTTTGGTAAAGTGTGGGTCTTGGATCTGGTGCTGTGGGTCATGGCTGTTATTTCTCCCTGGAGTTGCTGACTGTCTGGTACTCATCTTCTTTCCTGAGCTATTAGCCTTGTGTATGATCAGGTTGCCTATTTAATTGGCACTTTCACTGCGCAGTACCAAGGAGAAACAAAACACAGAGTGGGCTTGGAGTGTGCATAGGCCATGGACAAAGAATGAAATTCTTGAGCCCTGGGGTTGGCCTGGGGCAAATGAGGCATGTGGGCATGTTTTTCCAATAACTCCAGCCCTTGAGGTGAGCTCCCAAGTCTGTTTGGATGCTGGAATGGGCTTCCCTGTTCATGCAGAGTTCTAAGACAGCTTTCATTTATTTAATACACATAAAACAACAAATGCTGCTCCTGCTTTCATGGGTCTTACTATCCAATGGGCTTTTTTAGCTAAAATATAAAGTGTGACAACCAAAGACTGTTTTAAATCATAATTCCTTTGCATGTACTCTTAAATATGTATCATAAAGCCAATCAATCATTTTAGAATCACCCTTCTCCTCAACTACCCCCTTAATCCACCCATTACTAACCCCTCTGTGTCTACAATCAAGTATTCTTTAATTCTATGTTCCAACTTAAGTTTCACTAACTTAGTTTAGTCTGTGTAGGCTCCATTTCCTCTTAATTGGTCTGTCAGATTTCACCTTGTTTTTCATTAGAACAGAATGAAAGTCAAAGTAAATAAGACATATAGGGTAGGTTTCCAAAACCTTCTCCAACAGCCTCTCTATAAGAGAATGATAGGAGCTCTTCTGGAGGTAGAAGCTTCTCGAACATCTGCATTAGATGGAGTGGATCAGACAGTCACTGTAGGTTCCCATTCTCTCAAAGGTTTGGCTTCTGATTTGATGATGAGGATAAACTACTCCCTCAGTTTATCCTAAAGCCATAAGTTGATCTCTGCCTTTATTTTGTACTGGATGATGAACTAAATTGATATGACTTTCAAGGTTTTTTGCAATGTACATAGAGTTGGTTCTGCTTCTTACCCCTGGATACATAGATTTCACTTGTTTGTTAGTATGAGTGTGTTCTCTGTGGAGAGATACAGATATAGATGATATAGATATAGATATAAGCATAATTTAAATGCAGGATGCAGACCAGTACAAGGCTGAGAGTTGCTCACTCTCCTCTGTGATGCACAATATAAAAGTAAAGAATAAGTAGTTAGAGTGTTTCTCATTTTGTTCAGCATTTCTGATGGTTTGAAGGAGACAGTCTAAGGTTTTTGCTTATCTGGACCTAACTCCCTTTCATTTGATATTCCTTTCTTATTAATCAAAGGGAGAGCAAATTCAGTCTTGGAGTCTTCAATGCACCATTGACTATTTTGATTGTATTTGACCCAACTGTTACTTTTTATTTATAGCAACTGAGACTCATTTTCAATTAAGTTGACACAAAAATTATTCTGCAGTTTGTTAACACATAAAGATGTGTATAATTTTTTAAAAAGTTATTAATAGAAGTATCACAAAGATATGACAAAACCATGATGGCATTTCTGAATGACTGGTTTGGAAAACAATGCTTAATGTATAAACTCTTTCTGTTTCTCATTATCAGTTGATAAATTTTCTTTTTATTTCAATGAAATTGGAAGCAATTACAAGGGAAATTCATATTCACACTACCACTTGTACCAAGCTAGTTGATTTTTGGATTCGTATATTCCATAATCCTTACACTCATGCAGACGGACTGACTTTCCTTAAATCTAACAGTTCCTTCCACTTGTGCCTTAGACACCCCACCCTCTACTAATTCAAGAACATCATTTGAGGCCATTTCCTTTCTCTTGAATTCCATTATTATGGACCCATTCCTATGAAGCAGGGGTAAGCTGTAAAATATCTTTTATTTCTTGTTACACATTTATGTAATTCATCATATCTCCTTTTCAGAAAGCTCTGTTTTCAGTTGGTCTCACTTCTTCTCTTGAACTCTCACCAGTCTCGTCTCCATTGAGCAATTTTATCGGGGGACTGACTGCCGTCACTCAGTACAGTAGCTACTCTCTGTCTGCGTGCGGTGCTTGACGCAGTGACCATCCCCAGCTTCTTAAACTCTACCCTTCTGGCTTCTCCAGCTTCTCAGTCCTGTTTTTTGCCTTCTTCTCATCCTCAATGCTTACAGTGCTTGTTGTGTGGCAAGGCCTCCATCCCTAGAACTGTCTATATGACGTTACCCTTCATTTGACTGAACCGTATAAGAATTTAAATGCCATCTACATGCTGATAATGACTATATTTATCTTTCCAAAACACCAGATTTGTAAACAATCTTGTGTACTTGACATCTCCATTTGGATGTTTAAGAGACATCTCAAATTTAGTATGGCCAAAGTCAAGCATCATCTCTACTTATTGAACTTTTGTCATAATCTTCCATGTTGTACTTCATAGTACCTCTATTTCTGTACTTCATAGTACCTCTATTTCTGTACACCTCATATCCAGTTCATGAACACATCTTGACCCTTTTAGGTTCAGAATAGATTCAGAATCTGGCCAGTTCTTTCTTAATGTCTCACTACTGTCAACTATGCTCATCACTCTTCTGCCTGACTGCGGGACTTCCTACGCAATTTCTGTTTCCTATTCTAGCCTTTTATGACCTATTTTTAACACAACATCTTGAGTGATCCTCTTACAATGTTAGCCACATCTTGTCACTTCTCTGCTCAAGGGCTTCCAGTTGCTTCTCATCTTTCAAAGTGAGCAGGAAGTCCTGGCTGACCTGGCCTTGTCTAACTCTCTGACCTCATTTCCTGCTAGTCTCTTTTTGGCCTGTGTGCTCCAGCTGTATGGTCTTTTTCTGATCCCCAAACACCTTTAAACCTCCTCTGCTTTGGCAGATTCCTGTATCTGGAATGTCCTTCCCTAGGAAATGTGTATGGATTTTATATTTCTATTAAAATTCATTTCTTCATTGAAATGTTATGATCCTGTCTAAACTCTTACATTTATGAGTAATAGTTCTCAGAAATCTTGCCTCTTTCTCTGCATTATCACCATAACAATTGTTTCATATGAAATACATTCATTCGTTTTTCTTGGGAAAGTACAGACACAAAGCAAAAACATATGAGTATATATACATTGAATAAATTCAGGCAGCTCATTGTTTATATATGTATTTGTTTATTGTTTGTGTCTTTCCAACTGGAGTATAAGTGCTGGAGAAACAGGGCTTTGCCTGCTAGGTTTATTGCTATATCCCCAGTACCTAGAGCAATGTCTTACACATGATAGCTTCACAATATTTCTTTGACAAATAAACAGAGAGCAAAAAAAAAAGAAGGTCAAACAATTGTACCCAGCAATCTTACATTTTTATATACATGTTATATTTGAATAATGTTTTCTGAGGTTTATAGAATTTATTCAAAAGTCATGAATTTAGTGTCCTAATCTGTGCCTCTGAAACATGGTGAAACATATATAGAAATGAATCGGATATGCATTGAGCCACAGGGTGTTAATTATATAGAATATAGTTCTCTATTTCATCAACTGTTCAGACTCATCTTTTAAGGCTCAATTTAGATGAAATATGTGGCTTGACCTTGTTGTCACAATTAAACACCTCTTTCCCATTATTCTCATTACACTCAGGGCTCTCAAAGGTAGGTCTTAATCAAACATGACGAGGGCTTTTAAATGAAAAAATTACAATTAAACATTGAAGGTTTTACCACTTTGGACTCCTCATTTTTCCATTACAAAAATGGATGTGAAGGGCCGAGGATGTACCTGTTTGGCAAGCATGCGGTTATGAATTCAATCCCCAGTACAAAAAAAAAGATGTGAAAAATGATTGAGTACTGGCTCATGTGACAAACTCTGCTACAAAATGTGTATTAGCTTCCCATCTCTGAGACAAAAATATTGTACACTCAAAACCTAAAGGCAGAGAGAGGTTTATTTGGACTTAGAATTTCAGAGAGTTCAGTCCATAACCATCTGGTTTCATGACAGAAAGGCACAGTGGAAAGCTGTGGAAGCTAAACCTTGGAAACCATGAATCAAAATGAGGAGAGAGCAAGGCATAAGAATGTAAATTTGTGGGCCACCTTCCCAGTGATCTTCCTTTTTTGTCAAGGTGTTACTTCTGGAGACATGAAAGTATTACAGGATATTTTAGATTTAAACTATAACATTCTCCTTTTGGCCCTTGAAAAGTTCATGTCCATGTCATGTAAAATGCACTGAGTCTATCCCTAAATTGCCAAAATCTTAACAATTTAAGTATGGCTGAAAAGTCCAAGAACAAAGTTTCTTCTGAGACTCAGATCAAACTCTAAAGCACAAGCCCCTGTGAAAAATCACAAAGAAAGATATTTTCAAAATGCAAAACTACAGGGAAGCCATTGCCATTGCAAAAGCTAGAAATAAGAAAATAGCAAAAAAATCAAGACAAAATTGAGAACCCAGAGGGCACACATTAAATCTTCAGCCCCAAGTACAGCACTCAGCGTAGGTTATGGCCAAATGTGAGCTCTAAAGTGCTTGGATGGCCCTACTTCTATGGCCTTGAATATTGCAACTCACACTGACTCTCTCTTGGTCTAGAAGTGCTTATTCCCTGCAACTGTTATCAATAAATGATCCACTGTCCTCAGATTTCCAAATTTCTGGCATCTCCATAGCAACTTTACTTCATGTTCACAGTTTAATTTGCTGATCATTCAAGAGCACACTTCCTGACTTCAGAGGCCTTCTTTTAAAATCTGGCTAGATCCCTCCATGATCCCGCAACTCTTGCATTTTGCATCCCTATAAAACTGGCACCACGTGAATAATGCTAAGGTCTGCTGCTGGCTCAAGCAATAGCCTGACCACCTTGCACTGTGTCTAGAGTTACCTAAAAGTGCCTGGTTGGTTACAGCTTGAAAAATACTTCACTGAAGGAAATTTTGAGTCTCTCTTCTCAAAGCAAAGTCCCTAAAAGAAGCTTAGCCTTTTATACATTTACATTCAGTGAAGTTTGGTCAATTTCTGAGCTGTTGCCAAGCTATCATTCTCATTGTACTGGTACATAGTACTTGGTTTATTTTTAATAGTTATCTTTTCAGCAGCCAAACTTTCCTTTTAAAACAGGTTTACATTACATTTTAGTCACCAGCAAAAGTTGTTTATATCTTTTGGGTTTGTTATTTTTACTCCTGCTTCTTATGGTAAACCTGCCTAAAAACAACCTATACATGTGGTAGCATGAAAGTTGGACTGCAATGAAATTTCCTGCTCTGTATTAGTTAGCCCAATAGGTTTTCTCTCAATTTCCCATAAAGTATCAGGACATAAGCAAGATGCAGACAAATCAATGGCCAAAATATTATACATATGGCCTCTAATCCAAATGCCAGTGGAGTCCCCATTCTCAGTGTCCTCGTTCTCAAGTGAAATGTCCTGAGTCTGGCCCTTACTGTACCCATTCCTGTCATCTCTCTTGTCTTTTGAGCTCTTACCAATATCACACATCAGGTACTGTTCACAATATATAAGGGCTTTTCTCTCCGTCATCTTCAAACATTTCCAAACTCATCCTGCAACCCAGTTGCAAAAACTAGTTATGGTTACATCCACCTTCCTGGTACCAATTTCCTATATTGTCAGCTATTTTGTCACTGAGACAAAATACCCAACAATTGCAACCTAAAGGAGGGGGAAGTCAGGAAGCAGTTAGGAAAAACTGAGGTGCCAGAGACAAGACCATCCCTTTCCAGGCTGTGTCCTCAGTGATCCTCCTATTCCAACCAGGACCCACCTCTGAGCACATGGGATTTTTAGGAAAATTTTTAGATCTAAATCATAAAGGGAAATTTCCACCTACTCTTGTGCAACCTGTGTTCCTGTCTGATTTTTACCTGGTTAGTCTCTCTGGGCACCTGAATTTAAATCTCTGTCAAAGCACTTTTTTCTGATTGTTATCAAGGCCTAGATTACATTATGCTGTGGCTGATTTTATACATACTGTGTCTTCATCAGCCAGGGATCTTCTTAGATCTATTATGTGCATCCTAAACTCCTTGCACAGACTTGGAGTAGATATACACAAAGGTTTTGGAAAGAAAATAATTTAAGATTTGATGATCTTGGGGGCTTTTGTGTTTTTCTTTTTCATTGTTTTGTTTTGCTTTTTGTTGTTGTTTTTGTTTTACTTTGACAGATAAGAGTAAGTCAAAGGCTATATTTAGGCCGATATGTTATCCAAAGGAATGTGTAATTGTGCAATTACTTAGAACTTTGCAGAGAAAGAAAAAACAGAAATCTATGAAAGAGAGATAAAGAGACAGGCAGACAGAACAACCTAACACACAGCAGTTGAAGGCTATCCAGTCCAAGACAAATAAACAAGACAACTATATGACTCTAGTGTGACTATGTGGTATAATTAATTGTCGTCATAATGACAATGTCTATGCATCAAGACAAGTTTTAAATTATTTAATGGTGCCAACTATATATGTACCTTCATAATATTGGAAACTATGGGAGGTATGTGAAAGAGAAATGCATTCAGTAATACTGAGTCCTAAATTATTAGACATAACCCCATAGATTCTTACCTAAGGTTTTACTGTTACTTTGGAATATCTGAAAACTTGCCAGCTATTCAAATTTCTAATTGCCTACTATAATTCTCTAGAAACCAAGACTATTTTTTTTAGTTTTATTACCATTTAACAGTATTCACTGAGCATTTGGAATTTTTCTTTTAAATAATGTTTGCTGAAAAGGTGTGGAAACTAACAGAGGGAAATGAAATTTCTTAACAGCTGGAACATACTTAGAAAGTGGTCTGGTACTACCAAGTATTTGCACGACAACCAAGTCTGTTTATTTTTCCTTCCTTGCTTCCTCATGGTTCTTTCTTTTATTCCTTTTATTTCTTTTATTCCTTTATCTTTCTTTTAGAGGGTCTTCTGCTCTCCCTCTTTCAATTGGCTTATCAAGACTTAAGAAAGTTTATAGTCCACCTGATTTTGCACTGCTGTTGAAACATTAACAGAATTTGACACTGGGAAGCTGTTGACACACTGTTACACCCAAACACTGCCACGGGAACTACTCTGGTACAGTCAACTCACTTTTACACAGGAAGTGATAGAATCTCATTCAGTGCTGTCTCCCACTGCAGCTCAGCCCAGTTTTATACTGATGATACTGCAGATCTGACAGTGCTTACTGATAGCACTCTGTATATTCTGAAATACAGTTAGCTGTGGTAACTAAGAAACCTGGCTTTTAACAGGCCTGAGAGACCATCTTCAAGTGTTTACTCTAGTTATTGCCAGGACAATTGTCAGACATGGCTCAGGTCTTTGAAGAGTGAATATGATTGAAATGCAGAGATGGGGTGATATGAATTTTAGAGGTAATTTTCATATTGGCTATGGGTTTACTCACTTGTTCCATGGCCAGAAAGCACCCTCAAAAATATTTGAAAATTTAAGCTGAGAGTGAAGGTGGGTGGGAGTATGCAAATAGAGACGAGAGTAGGAGAGACAAGGAAAAGAAGGCTGGGGTAATAACAATATGTGTTTGTTAACCGAACTCTGAAAATTCAACAGACGAAATATCAAGTGTTTAAATGGATCATCTCATTTAATCCTCTCAAAAGTCCTTTGAAGTATGTATTCATCTCATTTCCGTTTTAGATGATAAAACTGGGGTTTACGGAGGTCTTGTAACTTGCTTAAATTTGTACAGCTATTCAGTGACAGAGCCTGAAGAGAAACTCATACTTTTCAAATTCTTGATTCCGTGTTCTTAACCACAGCACAACTCAGTTCCTCTCAGCAGAGCACTAGTGGAGGATCAGAGGAGCCGTTTTTCAAGCATGGTCTCCATGACCTTCTTCAAGTACCCACCTAAGCCCACCATGTTCTGGAATAGCACCAAGGGAACCAAACAGGCAGAAGAATTAAGTCACCATCTGGTCTTTCTCTTCAGCCTTAGGGACCCAGTAAATGTTGGCATTGTTTCCATTCATACTTACTAGAATGAATAGAAAGTGCACAAAGTTTAGTGTGTCAATAGGCTTGAGCAAGGTGGTAGTCTCGATGTGACACCTTCCTTAGAGGCTTTCAAAAACAAGAAAAATACAATAATTTTAAAAATTACTACATACCTACTCTTTGGACCACTCTACTTGACACATATGGAATATAACTGAAATATATGGTGTATGCTTAATTTTTAAAAATTATCTCAGCAAAAGACATAGTACCATTTAATCCCTCTCAAAATACTTCCTCCTTACCTTGAATGGACTTATTCCATGGTTCTCACTGAGTTCCGAGGCAGTTCTGGAAGCCTCATTCACCGAGTGTCTGTGTTGGATGCTCGTGGCTGCCTCCGTATCCTGAATCCACTCAAAACACTTACCTTTCATGGCATTTTTCACTTTGAAAAAGAGCCAGAAGTTTGCATGGTGCCAGGCCCAGTGAGTAAAGTAGATGAAGACAGTGTGATGCTTTTATTTCACCAAAATAGCCATAAACAGTTGGAATTGGTTCAGGACATGGAGGCAGTCACAGAAAGGCACTCGTGAAAGAGGATGCCTAGAAACAAAGCATGTGGTAAGCACCTTGAGATAAGTTTGTTCAAAACCAGGGCCAGTAGTCTAATCTGAGAGGGATTAAAGGCAATGTCTCCTTTACTATAATAGATTCCAAAACTTTTAACTTAAACATATGCCATGTTATTTGATAATATCTCATACATATGTATATATGTATAGATATATCCCACACATGTGCACATGTATAATCACATGTAGATACATGCACACACATGGATGTATGTCTATATTATAGCAAACTACATTCAGAGCAACAATAATTGCATAGATTCCTTTTGGAATCAGAGCAGCAAATCTCAGAGGCTAGGAACTGCTCACGGTAGAGACTTAGTGGGTGAGATTTCATGACTTTGGGCATACCTTAGGCTCTTCCTGAGTTTTAGCTGTATCCTCTGGTTAGTACCTCTAGCAAAGGTACTAACCCCTGTCATAGAGTCAGTGAAATATTGTACGTAAGCCTCCTTGTGACCCCAGCATAAAGCAGTGGCTGACCGCGTGTGCGCCAAATGTAAAAGCCCCCCTGACAGTTCAGCGTCGCCGCCTGTGGGTGGACATTAGGGGGATTTGAACTACACAGCTCCTGGTGACTCTGCTGCTGAGGGGGTGATAGTATTCCTCTTTGGAATGCATTATCTTGGACAGGAGCAGAAGTCAGAATAGAGCAAGCCACTTTAATTATGCCTTAATTGAACCACAATATACCTCACCACCTGGCATAGGTACTTCGAAGCCCAGCACCACCACCCTGCCCCGTGGGAATATGTGCCGTTACCACCAGCTTGATTGTTGGGGGAACCAACACCTTCCCAAGCAGACACTTGAGCAGGTAGGAAGATAATTAGGAAGAGATTTTGATCTTGCTGACTTAGGGTGAAAAGCAAAGTATCAAGGGATACAAATGCAGAGACAATCAAGTTATATTAAAGTCAACCATGAAAGCTCCCTTTAATATGAGGCACATAAAAGCAGTAAAAACAAAGCTATTTTCAATTTGCAGAAGAAAAACTGCTATCCTTTGATCCTTGGCATAGTATGACAGGGAAACAATACACTCAGACAAGTCATCCTGTATGATAATTTTCTTTCTCCTTTGAATTTTTATGTGACAACTAAGTTGCTGCTACTTTTAAAAAGTTCATTCATTTTGTTCTTTCTTCAAATGTTTATTAAATGCCTAACAGAAGGCCTGTTCTGGGCTAAGAGACCTTTGCACTCAGTTTTCACAGTGTATTGGAGATGGGTAGGTACGGGATGAGGTCAGAGGTGCTGACTAGTGGGAGAAGCATTCGACCGACTGATCAACTTGGATTCAGCTGTGCTAACACAGAAAGGGTCTTTTCCAAGGCAAAAGCCATAGAAAGACACAGAGGCACAGTGAAGCTCGGGGTTAAAAGTTCATTTTACTGCCACCTTGATGCTACGAGAAATGAGTTTAGGTGGCACCTGGACAGTGATGCATACTGTGCTGAAGGACTTGTCATTTGTTCTACAGGAAAAAGAAAATATTTTAGTGGATCGATGAGTCAAATTCATACCTTGAAGGCACATCATACTGAAAGCTGCAGTGAACTGAAAAAGGAAAACTTGAAAGCCATGCAGGCCAGTTTGGAGGCTGGAATAATGACCAGAAGACAAATCTGTAGTGCCTGCATGAAAATGTTGCAGGAATAGGACGAATAGAACAGGAAGCCAGGGAAGAGTCTATTTCCTTAGAGACTGAATTCAAAGAAGATATGCCTAAGATATAAATCTACATTTTAGGAGGAAAATAAAGGTTTATGCATTGTTCAAATTAGGTAAATAAGAATTGCCTTTCCTTAATATATGGGATATGTGCATTCTTAAAAAAACTCTACATATGTTAATTTTTATAAAATAAATTATACTTGAATATTTAAGAAGATCTTGTGATTTAAAATATTCTTATGCTGACCCATGTTCCTGTACTAATTATAGATGTTTAATTAACTTCAATTTTCATATTTTTGGTTAGCTCAAAGTACATTTTATGTGTTTCTGCCACCAACTGAAATGTATTTGGTTAGACAATACACTCCACTATATAAAAATCTATGATTATCTCTCACTCGCTATAGTAGTTTTAATCTTGATTTTCTCACTTTCAGCAATGATTTGGTTAATGGCAATGGTTTATTTATTTATATATATTTATATTTATTTATTTATATATTTATTATAAGACATTCATTTTGTGAGTGGCATGAAAACTGTTCATGGTGGACACATGAATGGAAAAAAGTAGATAGTTATAAGTAGATAGAGTTGTAGAATTTATAAAGTTCAGAGGCCTTCTGTATGCATAAGAAACTGTATTTGTGTCCTGTGAGAAAATAGATACAAGAAAGACAGTATGTAAGACACCAAAATCGCTTCTGGTCATAAATGAATTAGAATTCAAGTCACTTAATCAGTAATTTAAAACCAGTACTCAGGTCATACTGATAACTGGTACATTTTAGATGATAAACTGATTGTAAAATAATTTTGTACTTCTATTTTAAAAAAAATCAAAGTAACAACAAAAGAAAAGTTAAATGAAGATAACGGGAGTTCTGTCTGCACTCCACATAAAAGCTAGATTTGAAATTAAAAATAAAATGGTACTGAACCGAAACCTTTGAAGAGATTTCCAGGCTGTATACACATCACCTTAATCTTCACAATCATTTAAGCATTTAGGTCTTAGTACCTCCTTTTTGTCAATCAGTTTGCATTTCACTGAAACAAGTAAAAGGGTATTCCTACAGCCTTTCCCTTCTGAAAGTGCAAGAATCAAGTGGAATCTAAGTCTTCACAGCAGCTGGGCTGTTTACAACACTTCCCATTGAAGCGGAGGTTCCTTAAAGGAAACCAGTGGCTGCCATGATGGGGAGACTCACTGTGTATGCATGCCGAATGCTGACCGACTTGATAAGATTGTTTTGCAACCTCTCTCCAAGCAGCAAATGGGTGAGTTCGTGTGACATTGTCTTACTGAACACTTTCTAGATAAATCACCTTCTGCTAATAATTCCAAAGGCAGTGTTTTGAAGAGCTCAAAGCTATGTGTGGACTTTCTCTGAAATCTCTCAATTACTGAAGCATGTTCCCATGAATGAATACAAAAGGCGAACATACGAGGTCGGATCAGTGGTCCATTCCGCCCAGTGCACAGAACTAATGCTGACACCAAAGGATCGTCTGTCATTTGTGCAGCGTAATGTTAACTTCAAAGGAGTCAGGAACTGCCCCAGCAGGTCAAGCTTGTCCTAATTACAAATTGT
Organism: Dolichotis patagonum; assembly: GCA_004027295.1. NCBI lineage: Eukaryota > Metazoa > Chordata > Mammalia > Rodentia > Caviidae > Dolichotis > Dolichotis patagonum. The sequence goes on along the minus strand of PVJX010002503.1, from coordinate 36,685 downwards.
AGCTCAACCATTCATCACGATAACACAATCCATTTAGAAATTATTGGCATAGACTTATGCAGATTCTGTTCTCTTATGCATCTGTTAACTCAAGAATATTTATTGAGCACCTTCTGTTTACAAAAGGATTTCTGAGGTGCTGGATTCAGAGGTGAGTAAGGCCTACTGACTGTCAAAAGCACAGTAAACAGAAAGACTATGTAATTATAGATAAGTAGAGACTACAATAGAATCACAGGATGGAAATTGGGTCTTCTTGTTGAGAGAGGGTCCCAAATAAATCCACACAAAGAGACAAATATGAATCAACCACACAAGCTCCAGACATAAAAAGAAACACAAACTCTCTCCCCAGCTGTGCCTACACCAGGCAAATGGTAGTGAACCTCAGACCGTGAGGATGAATGCTTACTGTTTTTGTCTCAATCTGCTTACTTTTATGCAGCATTCCTGCAGTAACAACTGACTAATTTTAAACTCAAAGCCCCAGAGCAGGAAAAGTGTCCAAAAATGGTTGATCCCGCTGTTCATCTCTTCTTGGTATCAACAGTCTGCTGGATTTTAGTGAATCTGAGTTTATATTTACAGTTCCTTTACAAAAGATTAAAAGAATATTCACTGCCACATTATAGGGAAAGAAACTGAGGCATGGAGGTTAATTCTGGGGTCAAAAAAAAAAAACCTATTGTGACATACAAGGCCGAGTATACAAGGCACGTACCTCAAGCAGTGGAAGATGAGTATTTTAGTATTTTCTCAAAGGAGAAGAAAGGATCCTTAGGAAGGGAAAAGGGCTTGTTGGGCTTCTACCTTAGGCACCAATGACTTTTCTTTGAGGCAGACCTAAATGTCAGATTTGAGAACGTAAATAAAAGAGGCACCCAATGATTCCCACAAGAGCCTCAGAGCCAGAGTTTAGGTCGGGGCAGAGCAAGCACCAATGTGTGTGAGGTCCCGAATTCCATCCCCAGCACTGCTAAAGCAAAACAGTAAACAAAAACCAGCACAACTCAACAAGTTAGGAAAACTTACCAATAAAGAATCAGATAACCGACCTACTTTCTGTGTTGATGAAAACCGTCCTAGGCCCCATGATAAAGGAGGAAAAAAATTCGTGATACTCCCTCTAAAGGACACAAAGGGTTTGGTTTGATTTTTGGATGTTTATTTCAAAGAAAAAAATCAATCGCAAGCTTCTTGCAAGCAAACTAGAGCAAAAGTGATCTTTTGGGCTGCGTTTGCAAAGTTGGCATGGGAAGACCCGGCACTGCCGTGTCCGTTAGCTAGGTGTCATCACTTTACTGGCTAAATGAAGGACACCCAGGACATTTACTTCTTTCAGCTTATGCCGCAAAAATGTGGTGCTACTCATTTTGTGCCAGCAAAGAATTTAGGACATGGTCATAGTTAGGAAGGAAAAGGAGAGGGAAATTAATATTCACTGAAGGCTTACAACTTTTTACCCTTTATTTGAATCCTTGAAACAGCCTTACAGGTAAAATCTTTTACATCTGAAAAATCAGAAGCCTGAGTCTTAGGGCAGTACCCGAAGTTAGGCTTCCTGGAAACAGCAGGGAGCTGCGTGCAGGCTGTGTATCAGGAAGTGCACTGGGAATGTTCTGTGTAGGACAGAGATGGGAAAAGGCCTGGGCAGAGGAGAAGGTAGAATGTGTCACAGTTAGAACAGAGGTCTCTGTGGATTCCAAAAGGAGTTTAGGAATTATCCCAGATTGAGAGAGTGGGCTGAGGTGTACCAGATAATTATGCAAATGGAATTATCTTATTACTGCCATATTGCAAATATTCAGGTGTGAATAATGATATTATGTTGTTTACTACTCAAGCATTCATTGACTGATTATTCGCCAATAAGTGGAGAGTTCCTACTGTGTACCAAAATGTACAGTAGGTGCTCTGAAAATTTGAGTGTTTATGAAATATATTTTCTACCTTCGAGGGCCTTGCAGTCCAGCCTTTTGAATATCTAAAGAAATAAAGTTTTTTTTTAATGGAATACATCTACTTTAAAACATAAATCAAAGCCAGAAACATCTTAGTTCGCAAAGTTTCCTTAGGCTGCAGGAAATCCCTGAAGGACAAGAAGACACTTGTATACACAGCCCAAGTATTCTCTTCCCCCTTGAAAACCACTGTTTGTGAGGAGGAGCTAATTAAAGAGTGTACTTGCTGTCTCATCTCCTCTGTTTGATGGCTCTGACTTTGCACCAAGGCCAGAGTTTGGCAGGACTGCTTCTGAATTTACCCTGGCATCAGCTGCAATCTCTTTACTTCTCTGTCTGCCAGAGTGGGAGAAAGTGTCCTTACCATGAATAATAACCTCTTTCATGAAGTAACTATAAAGAAAGTAGATTGGAAAGTAATAAAGACTGAACTAAATGAAAATGTCATAATAAGTAAGAAGTCCTGCCAGCAAGTTTCCATGGGGACCCTTAACTCACTATCCATCAGCATTTGGGGCTTAAAGTAGACAAGCTAATTAGCATGACACCGTCTTCCAAGACGTCCATGGACATGAGAAACCACAGCTCTGGCTTCAGAGCATCCTTGTCAGCAGAGAAATACAAACTGTATCCGCAGCTGGAGATTCAAAGACAGGCCATTTCCTGAAGACTTCTGAATCTATTGTTCTACCCATGGAGAAAAATGTGAATCTACTACTAATCCGTGGAACTTCCTTGAAAGCAGAAAGGGAAAGAATAACGTGATGTAACATGGATAGACAAGGAAGTGGACATTTAGCTGTGTAAAACAGATATTTTAGAGGCACCCAAACTAATAAACTTCATGTATAAAAGAGTATAAAAAACACACACACTTCAATCTAAGAACAGTGTGTCAGTCAGCTGCTCATTGCTGGCACAAAACATCTGACATACACAATATATCATAGAAAAGTTGCAGTGCAAACTTAGTTAATTTTAAGAAAGAAACGTCTCCCCAGAAAGAAAAATCATGACAGAGCAAAGCTGCTCACCTTGTGGGGACTCGGAAGCAGAAAAAGCAAAAGAAGTAGACAAAGAGGAAAGGGCTGGGAATGGGAACACACCCTTCCAAGTCATGCCCCAGGGACCCACCTCCTGCACCCAGGTGCTGCTTGATAAGATCACATTCAGCTATGTCATTAGTGGACTAAGGGCCCCATGATGAGCTTGGGGCCTTCACAGTCTTCACAGCTCTGCTCTGAACACACGAGCCTTTTAGGGAGAACTTTGGATTCAAACTACAACATATAGCATCTTCAGAAACGTGTTCATTCATTTGCCCATCCAGCAATAATATATATTCAGCCACTCTGTGCCAGACATTATTTAAAACAAAAACAAAACCCCCTTGTCTTCATGGAACTCACATTCTGATAAAGAAAAAAGACAAATATCAAGTGTAAAATGAATGATATAAATATAATACTAAAGACTACTAAGGACTATGTAGAAATTAAAGCTCCATATCATTTGAATGATCTAAAGGCAAGTTTCATGGGAACTTGTGCAAAGAGAGGATGCGAGAGACAGAGAGTGAGAGAGAGAGAGAGGAAGGGAACAAGTTTGCTGAGGTAGAAACAAGCTTGGCACAGATGGGGAGATTCTAGCAAGCAGCCATACGGTGTGTTCGTAAGGCTGTGTGCACTAACATATGGTTTCCCAGAAGAAGAGTTACTTGTTCTTAATTTGGCCAAAGATACCAGGTAGAGCACAAGAGCTTCGGGAACATAGCATGGTGGTGGGCTTGTTGGTAAAGCCAAACAATGGTAGCTCTGGAAAAGCAAGGCATCTACTGTCATTATTTTCTGATTTCTGACTCAGATGCTGCCACTAATGAAGCAGTGATCCTCAGCCAGTCTCTATTCTACTTAAAACCCCAACACCTTCCCTATGTGCGAAATAGGACAACTGAAGTTGATGTTCCCCAGGCCCTTCCCACCGCTCTGTGAGTCCATGAACTTACTGTTTTAAGTGCAGGTTCAGTGCAGAGCCTTAGAACTTTGGCCCTTGTACATGCCAGTGGGTGATCCTGTCAGGTAAGGTACGGTTTTGTTTATTTAGGCTAAAATAATTACATCAATTATCTTTTACACAATAGGCAGAAAGCAATTTTTGAGTGAGAGGGGTGAGGAAACTTGGCGACCAAGTGTGATGGAGAAAGAAGATAGGGAGAGGGCATGGGGCTTTGCCCTGGGTGAAGAACTCGTTTGCCCCAGGTGGTGGCTGACTACATGAGGTTTCGTGATCTTAAAGATTTAGTTTGTTGATCTTAGAAACCAATTGCAGATTGTCAAGAACTTTTTAATAGGGCAGATAATTGGTTAAGACCCAGTTAGAACATCCACTGAAAGACAAACAAGACTCCATTTTCGGAGTACTAAAGAAATGTACTTACATTTAATTTAATTTTCCAGATTAGAGGGAAGCCAGCCTCCTTATTGAACAAATGAGCAAGTAGGACCTCAAAGCGACTAAGGAAATAGCTTAAAATTGCTAATTTTTAGAAAAGTCGGGACCAAAATCCAGATTTCTTGATTATAGTTCCTGTACTTTGAGATGTGCTTAAATGATATTATAAACATATTTGAGGTAGTATTGACAAAGCCCTGGTTTCTTCTGTACAAGCAGGCTCCCATTTACCTGAATAGAACCTTTGTGTGAATTACCAAAATTAACTGAGAATAGAGTCCCACACCAGCATAGGGAATTTTCTCAGCTGACCTGATGTCAGTTTTCAGCATCCTTTTACTGCACTTTGGTAGCCCTAGATATGCCACATGCAACCTGGACAGCTGTACGTGCAAATTTGATACTGACCAAATGGTTACTGTTTGATCATCTGAGAATGTAGTGACTTTTAACCTTGTTGAGCAAAACAGCCAAAGCAAATAAGGTAATAAACATTCCTTACACTTGTTTTATGCTTTATGCTTTCAGCTTGACTTGCTTTCAGCTATAATCTTAAGATAGTCAAGATGGAGGTCACTTAGGAAATGGAGACCCAGAGAGATGACCATGACTGCTCCACATTCAGATGGTCAGTAATGAGAAGAATCGGTGTTGACCCTGGAACTCCTGTTGCCATAGGCAACCACTTCTCTACCCTATTTCAAAAGAGACTTTCAAACTTACTGCTTTTTCCTTTATTTCCAGGATCCTTAAAGCTCCTGAACAAGATTTTTAAAAATGTGATCTTGGGAAAGGGGTTAAAATGTGAGCTCCTCTGCTGTCATCTATAGACGACCTTTTTCTGAGGAATCTTTTCTCTGCACTAGGGTGAACAGTATGATAAGAAGCAAGTTAGAGTGAGTTTCACAATTCTTCTTGTCTCTTTGGGGCTTAGACCTGTCCAAGTTCAGAGAAAATGATGTTGCTTATGAAATGCATGTGTGTAATTGAAAGGCAAAAAACCAATTACATTAATTAGGAGTTGCTCAGTGTTTGGAACACAATGAAAGGGTTTTAAGATGATTTCACCAAAATAAACTTATATTTAAGAAACAAAACTCTTCCATGCACCATTCCGTGTTTATAACTCCACATAAATGTTGGCTAATCACACATTGTCACTTGTGAATTCTTATGTTGGTGTTGTGGGCAGGTCTCAAGCCATGTGAACTCCACAGTGAGGGACTGGAGGATCAGGACGATGCATCTCAGCATGGAAGACATGAGAGGAAACACTTGTTCAAGCTTTGTGAACTTTCCACTTATAGCAAAAGTAGCTGAAGTTCCTGTAACTGCTTATTTAAATTCTGTCCAGTTTATTTAAAATATGTAAATGAGCCTGTGATCAACCTGTAAATCTTGTTAAAATTCTTCGCCCTAAATTGAATGGCCCCATTGCTAGAGCATCTGCCCGGGCCTCAACTCCTAAACTTTGCTCACGGTAACAGATTGTTCAGTATCAATGGAATTCTTCCTCTAGAACAGTCCCTGTGAGCAGCCGTGTAAGTAATCCCTACACTTTGGGGGCCTGCCTTCACTTCAGACCCAGAGACCGAGCTCCTCTTAACCTCTCATGACAAGAAGCTAACTTGGCCTTCATGGGCTTGAGTGGGACCCTGTTTACACTGCTCAGGTCTGGATGGCATCCCTGATACCCAGAAATTTGCATGAAGACAATATGGTTGCTTTGATAGTCACTGATACTCTGCAGAAAGAAAATGACCTAGAAGAACTGGAGGCTTCTTCAGAGGAAAAAACCAGATACTTTATTAGATGATTTTTTTATACTAGCATTTGAGCTCTGGGTTTTAACACTGATCTACATCTATAGTTTTTCTTACATATATTTTTTCTTTAACAGTTTGAGACAGGGTTTCCCTAAATGGCTAAGTTGCCAGGGGTAGGGTTGAACTTCCAATCCTCCTGTCTCAGCCTCCCAGAATCTTGGGATTACAGGTATGAGTCACCACTCTTGGCTCTAGAAAAAAATCTGAAAGACCTCTTAATAGTAAGACTCATTTGGAGCAGTATAATCTGTCCTTAAAAATAACTCTGTATGACTAGGAACTCAGTGCGAAAGCAAAGACCACTCGTTGACCTTTGATAGAAAAGAAAAAGTAGACTTTTGTCATTCTTCAGCAGACTGGTGGGACAACCAACATCTTAATAATGTTTCCAAATGAATTGGAATGGCATATTTGACAAGACTACATTAACACTGTTAGTGATAAATTAAAGCTGAGTGGTAAATATATCAAGGGATTTAGAAGATTATTTTATTACAGTTGAATATTTCAGTTCTATATGCTTCATATTATTCTGATGATCAAGCACTTTGTGGTGAAGAGAGCCATCCCATATACCTCTCCATATGGTCATGCTAAGGGTTAAGTTTAGCACATCATAATTCATATCTAAGCCACCCACTGCATTCTGTTTTCCTCTTCCTTTTATGTCAAATACAATCCTGTTGACATATTCTTGAATTTTTTGATAACTGATCACCAATGTAAAGATATAGATGGAAATTAACTCATTTTGCCTCATGGGTTCCTCATTTCAGTGACATTCCATTGCCAGATTGAGCTGTTCAGCTGCAAACAGTTATGTTCCTAGAATCAAGTCTTACCATCCAGGAAGCAGAAAGCCAAGGTACATGGGTTGTCTAAATTATGTATTAGATTCATGGCTGCATCTTTACTTCTGTAGAAACCAGGCACAGTCAAGGTGTAAAGAGTGCAGGTATATTTAACCATGACTACTGAGGGAACAGATCTGGATTCAGATCACCGGGCTCAAATCCCACCCCATGGATTTCTGAATGGCGTAATAGTGTGCAGTGTGTGGCAAGAGCTTCCATTTTCCCAAATGTGTGATGAAGTCTTGATGTTGTCACGGGCTTGTTACAGGGACTACAGGAGATTATACGTGTAAGATCTCTGACTCAGCGTCTGTCATTCAATAAGATTAACTATGAAGATTCATTCTGATTCAGAAGAATGAAGACTGACATGCTAAAGTCATTCAGAAACATTCAAAAGAATGTCTCCTGCTAAATGACACCTAGGCCTGATTTCTAAAACACACACTGGAGGTAGATAAAAAGACTGAAGTGCTGACTTTACCATTGTTCAACATAGAATCCTGAGCAAGCTGTGTATCTTCTCTCTTTGCCTCTTTGTAAAAGGACAATGATGAAATCCGGATAGTTTGAGGCAGGAGGATTGTGACTTCCAGTAAAGGTGGGGCAAATTATTTATTAGGCAAACCTTATCATAAAGTAAAATAAAATAAAATAGTAAAATAGCTAGTAGAGGGATATACTTCCGTGGGAAGTTCCTGGATTCATCTGAAAGTAATGCGTACACACACACACACAGACACACACACACACAGACACACACACACGATGGTGCCTACATCATATTATTGGGAAAGGAAATAAAGGAAAGCATGATATAAACTAATTAGCACCAACTAATTTACTCCAAGGAATAAAAATGGAGCTAAATAAATATTACTCTCCTCACCCTCATTCCTTTTCTCCACACTCAGAAATCACCGTTTTTAACTTACACAAATTGAAAATATGAGCAACAACATTTCTTGTTGAAATTTCAGGTCCAAGACATTTTCTTCCTAAAGATAGTTCAATGAGTCTGTATTTCAAGTTCTTAGACTTTTGTATAAATTGATCAGGATTTCAATCACAATGTAGCTTCAAACTTCACCTGTGAAGGAAACCCTCATTCAGGTCTTACGTGAATTTTATAGTCAGATTTATTTCATGTGCCTGCCAAAATTCTGATGATTGGAATGACACTGAATTTCACATTTCCCCTTCATACCCTTGAAGGAAAGTGGCTAAATGAGAGACTATGAATCTGACTCATCTTCTCCAGATTCCAGGCCTATCTGGAGAAAATATCAGCCCCTTTGTTATTGGAAACCTCTGAAGGTGTAAGTTGTTATTGAATAAAGTTCTCACCCACTAAGTCCAGATTCTCTCCCTCTTGATTCACATTGTTTTCAGGAAGCCAAGTGACAATTTCTAGCCAAATGAACCAACCAGAGATTCTACTTTGCCCACTGTTTTGCTAGATTTTAATATGGTATAGTGGTGACTAATGTGTTTCAGTTTCAGACTGGGACAAGATAACCCTTCCCAGAAAGCTGGTTCACCTCTTGCAAAGACAAATTGTGTTGTGTGATTGAAAGATCTGTAAGGGATTTCCACTTTGGTCAGAAGTCTGGTAAATGTAGGCTAATTTTCAAATACAGTGTTGACTTGTACTACTCCGGTGTGAGGAGATTCTGTTTGAATTCAATGGAAAATCATTTCCTTGCTTGTTAAAAAATAAGGCATTCACTTGTTTTAATAGAGAAAGAGAGGTGGAAATCAGACTTCCTTTTAAATTTGAACTGTCGGCCCACAAGGGCTTCCTTCGTAAAAATATATTTTCCTTACTGCATACAAAATGAAATAAATTCTGGACTTCATGGCCAGATCTAGCATTAATGTTGTAATTTTGTGTCATGCTATTTCCATTCAGCGTTGTCAGAAAATGATTTACATCCCCAGGAAAGTATTTGAACAGATACGCCAGACCTCCAGTTCTAGGATATTATGCCTCAAAGAAGTTCAGTGTAAAAGTCTGACTTTCAGACTACCTTTAGGAACGTAACCTTAAATAAGCCTGAAAACATTCAAGGACATGTGCCGAGTTACTATTATGACACCTGCTGCGCAGAATTAAATAGTAAAGAGTGATATGCAGTCCGACGTTGTGTCCTATTTGATACATTGCAGCCCTAAGAAGTCTTCATCCCTGTGAGGGCTGCCTATTGCTTATTTGATTACAGAGTCTTATGTGTGTCAAGCACTGTGATTAGAGTTTCAACTGTTATCTCACTGAATCTTTCCACAGATTGTTAAGGCATGTGTTACTATTTCCATGAACTTCAAAGGTTAAACGCTTGCCCGGATTCACTCAACTGTGATTGGCCAGGACAAACAGTTAGGAAATAATTATGTGCAGAGTTGGAACTCAAGTCTACCAAAGGTATAAACTGATTGTATTTTGTTAGATCTATGCTTGATAGAATGTAATCTTATTGCAACAAAACAAAACAAAGCAAGTCCTGCAGTCAAAGTGATTTATAAAGTAGCAAATAAAATCAGCTTAACTGGATTTTTAAATGTAGGATTTTTCTAATGTTTTTGAGACATAGTGCATATATCTTGCATTTGACTTGTTTAAAATGTATAATGCATTTGTGCTACATTTATAGAGTTGTACAGCGAACACTACAATCAATGAATATTTTCATTCATCACATAAAAAGTAAACTCCCTAACATGAGATTGTTTTAGAACCAGGAAAGAGTTCCCAAGTAGACCAGGAGATGCTTATGGTTGAAGTATGTCCTCAACATTTTGTCAGTAAAATCCTTTCTTCAAGGAGCCTCCCATAGAACACAACCAATGTTGCAAAAATCTTCCTGACATTCTGAGCTGACCACTGTGTGTTGTTTCACACCCTTTTTATACTATCTCAGACTGCCAGAAATCCTGGTTCATTGCATGGTCTCACTAATCCATCACATAAGGTATGAAGGGGAAACTTGGCCTATGTCCATTAAACCGGTGGAATTCCATGGAGATTAGTGCACACTGGGTTTATTTCAAGCATTTCCATTTATCCTAAAGCATCACTAGGATCTTAAGAACATGAATTTGGAAATACTCAGTGTACTGGGTTTTTGACTCCATCTTCTAAGAACACATGTTGCAGGAAGCACAAAGGGACTTTATATGTTTTATGTTGCAATTCTCTGCTAGAACTGTATGAGCTTCAAAATTCTGGGAAACCATAAACACCTGTGTGCATGAGGACTTTCTCTTTTTGAGTATGTGTCTGAGGGAGGAAAACAGTATGAGCCAATTCAGTCTCAAATCAACTGCAAAGAAAACAAGAGGAGGGAAATTGCAGGAGAAGCAGTTTCTGGATGTGAGATTATAACAATAACCATTGATTTGAAATTTCCTGAATCTTGGAGGTCCTGCCTTTCCCACAAACGAATCCACATTCTGAACCAGTTCATGTAGATGCACAGATGTAATGGGAACTTGAAGCCATGAGGGGAGGTGGATAATCTCTTCAGAGTTAATCCGTTAACTGTTCTTAACAGCAAATGAACCATGTGAGACAAAGAGGGTGAAGAATGACTAATTCCCTCAGTTTTGGTTGTTGTGTTCCCTGTCTGAAGATGTCAGTGCAGCTGCAGTGTTGCTAATGTGTTGATGTAGCTAGAAAAAATTGATATGCAACTGAAGTTCCTCCCATACCAAGGGCATGTTGAGTCTGCCTCCAGTAAAATGCCTGCGTGAGCACAGGTCTTCTGTCCTGATTGCCACTGGGACACAATTCGACTCCCTAGCCACCCTCTGCAGCTGCTGAGTCATTCACTCAGCCTCTTTGTGCCCATCCGACCCCTTGACACCTCTTAGGATGCTATTTCCTTCCATTTAGGAGATGTGCCACCAGCTTTGTGAGTTGACTCCCAATTCAGCTTTTTTCTTTAACATATTTGAAGTTTTGGGGAAACATAGTCATACATATACTTGTTCATAGCCACAGACAAATACTTTCCACGGTATACATCTTGGAAACCTGCATCACATATGTTAATAGAAATCACTACTTCATACATGCATCATCCCGAGGGAACTAGGATGTTGGTACAGAACACTTGACTTGTTCTAGTCACTCTGTAACACCAGGCATTTGATTTGGGGCAAAAAAAAAAAAAATCAATTTTGAGGGAAAGCCAATTCCTCATTTGGAAAACAGGGATGATGCTAATCATTGTATAATTTTGACATACTGTGTTTATTATTTATCGATTCAGCAAAAATGCAGTCTGCATCTATCATGTGAGAACTCTAGGTAAGAGTAGACAGTCTTGTCTATCAAAACGACCTCCACCTCCAGCAGCAGCTGTCATGTCTTGACTTGTCAGGAGCAGGTTAGGACACCCTTTCTCTGGAAGTCCATAACAATACTACAGCCAAATGCTCTCTTCTCTTTGCATTTCTTTTTTCTCAATTACTTTTGCCAACTGAGTCACTGATTCAATTTCTAAGTGTATGAATTAGTAAACCCTTCGTCTCAAGTCAAAACTTCTCTTACTCTCTCATATATAATCTTATCATTAATTTAAAATTTCATCTCTATATAGCAACCCTGAAAATTTATATTCTACCCTTAACTGCAATATCTTAGTTTCTGAGTAACCTACAGGTTTTCAAGCTGAATTTGTGCATATTGGAGATTACTATTTGCCTTTAAATAATTTGTTACTATCCTTGCTTTTCTAACCTCTATTCATCCAGATAAATAGACCCCCAAACCTGGCCATAGCTATTTATACCTTCCCAACAAATCCTGTCTAAACCTACACTGCATTTTTCCACCCTCACTGCCACATGCCAGGTCACTGGCATCACTCACCTGAACAGTGGCAATGACTTTCTAACTGATCTCCTAGAGTCACCTTTCTCAAATAAATTTTATTTTTGCCAAAAGACCTTCAAGGATTTTTCTGTGCATTTGACAGAATTGGGGAAAAATCTTCAACATGACATACCATGCTAGGATGACCTGATCCTAATGACCTTGTCCTTCTCTGGCCAGTTACATCTCGGGTCACGCCCCTCACGCCCTCCCATCACTTGGACAGACACACAGCACCTTCCTGTCTCAGGATTTCACACTTCCCTCAACCCTCTGGCTATTTTCTTGCATCCCCACACTTTCACTTAGCCAAGACCTGCTCCCCAGATCTGCTAACTGGCACTTCTTCATGTAGAAGTGACCCGACCAGTCATCCAAAGCAGGTCCTCTGGCTCTGCTTCCCCACAGAAGCTATGCGTCTGTTCAGGACATTTGTGATGATTCTAATTATGTATTTAGGCTATGTGTTTGCTGTTTATGTTTCCATAAGAATACTGTCCACTTTCCTTTCGCCTCGCCTTTTGTTATCAGTTGATTTCTTGATGGCAGCCGTTCTTTCTGGAGCGAGATGGAATCTCAGTGTTGTTTTAATTTATATTTCTCAAATGACCAGTGATGATGAACATTTCATCTCAGGTGCCAATTTTTGGATTAGGTCTTTGAATTTGGGGGACCTAATGCTTTTTTTTCAGTTATTTATATGCTCCAGATATAAGTCCATTGTCTCAGGGAGATTATATATATATATCCTATATATATCCTAAAGATCAGTGTGGGCCTTCACTGTTTGATTGTTTGATCATTTTTTCATGCCTATATCTTGTAACCTAGACAACTACTTCTAAGATAACAATGCATGATATATTAGTGTTAATTTCTTAACTTTTTTTTTTTTTTGGAAATTCTGTATCATTCTTTTTTCTGTTGTTTTGCTTTCTTAAAATAAAAAGAATACTGCCCACTGTGGAAGATACTGGGCTATTTACTCCTAAATGCCCAGCTCTTTGGTTGTTTCTAGATGAAAAACAAAGCCTCATTTTGGAGGTGGCTGAATCTAGAGTGTGATTGATACATAGTCTATGCTGGGATTAAGGGTGATGGGATTAGTTCACTGATTGCTGGATCAGTCCACTGATTGGTTTGGCACTGTCCTTAACCCAACAGCCTAGATAAAGTATAAAAGGGGCAGACACTGTTAAGGTTGATTGTTGAGTTTGCTGTCTTCTGCCCCCCAGAAACTCTTCTTCTCTAAAAAGCTACCCTGCCTTGCAGCCAGTGAATTATGGACTGAAACCTTCACACATTATGAGCTAAATAAACATTTCTTCCATTAACTTTGGATGTTAGGTATTTTATCTCAGCAACAAAAGAAGTAACTAAAATACCAGGCCATAGTACATAGTAATATCTGGGAAATAGCAGATACTTAGACATAATTATAGAGTGAATTAATTAACAGATATTTTATTGCTCATACAATAGACTCCAGACACTTTATATAAAATCTTGACTTAAAAAATAGTTTGAATGATTGTTTTATTATTTACCTGACTTCAAACATCAGTAAAATCAAATAACATTTTTTTCTTTATGATCTGAGTGACTAACACAGATGAGAAAGATTACTACAGTCAAGACTTACAGTTAAGGTCGAAATGAGCTGTGCTAGTGTAAGTTACAGAAATTTGGCTTTGTAGCAGTTAATAAGAACATAACTGGGGGGTTTTATTTTGAGTATTAATTCAGTGTGAGTCAACAGTACTGACATGTTAGTATAGATATCAACTATAATAGTAGAACTATAGATACTAAAATGAGATAAGCAAAAGTTCAGTGTTGCTCTGGACCCAAAGGCTCATTTCTTTTAAGAACCAGCACTAAAGTGCCATGTACCAAAGCTTCAGGCAGCAGAGAAGAAGAAGGAATGTACAGAGGTGTTTCACTGCCTTCTGAGAGTCTCCCCTTGCCCCTGTTGGTAATATTTAGGACTCAGTCCAATGGTATCACTTATCACTGGATAATCGTAAGCTCCCGGACAAATTTCTCCACTCGTACTGTTCCACTGATCTCTTATTACCCACTGACTGCCCAAGTACCTGTTAGTTTCTCACACTCTCCCTGGTTGTCAAGTGCTCAGATTCCTACAGAGCTTCTCTCTCGCTATACCTTAAACTTAACCCAGTCCCTGTCCATAATAGCATCACAGCAGTGACATCCTCTGACTCCCACATTACAAATTAAGGAAATTTTTATCTTAGCTGTTTGTACTACTGTAACAAAAACTCCAACTAGGAATTTAGAAACAATAGAAATTTATTTCTGTAGTTCTGAAGGCTGGAAAATCCAAGATCAAGGTGCAAGTGGGTTTGGTGTCTGGTGAGAGCCAGGTCTGCTTCTAGGACAGTGCCTGGAACACTGTGTCTTTGTGTGGCTGGGGACAGAAGGTCAGGAAGGAGCATATGGAGCTCCCTCTAGCTCTTTTATTTCTAAATGAGTCCATATTTGCAGAAAATAATGTTTGGATTCCTTGTGGGCAGTTTGTACATGTACATAGCACATCTTAATTCCTTTTGTTTTCATTTCCTCTCATTTATCTTGCTCCCTCTTCCCCTATCTTTTGATCTCATGCCCATTTCAAAAGATCTTTCTCTTACTTCTTTTTATCTGTTTTTGTTTTGTTCTTTAGGTACAATTTGAGTTTCCATATATGTGAAGGGAAAGCCTTTGTGGACTGATTACCTCCTAAAATTCCTACTTGTTCCTGTCTCCTAAAGCTTCTACTTCTTATTACTGTTGACTGAACAATGAAATGAACATTCAAGTCATGTAGTATCCTTGCATCTTCTTTCTTAGTCCCCAAACCTACTGAAGTGATTAAAACTTTTTATTTCCTTTGTGAGCACCTATTTCTAATGTCACCTCCTCTCACCCTCCCATCAGATGTGGAGGATTAGACAGCAGAGGATTAAATTGCTAGAGTTTTCTAGGAAGTAATAAGTAATTAAAATGTGAATGAGGCTTCCTGGACTCTGCTATGATTGTGTAGTATTGCTTTGAACAATTAATTGAGTTATATCCACTTTGTCCCTTTAACTATGGTTTCTCTTAGACTAAGCTATTTCCTGCCGCCACACTTACGTTGTCCACTCCATGTGTAAAGGATAAACTACCATCCTTATTTTTTTTTCTGAGAGTGCTCTCATTCATTCTTTAAGTCTCACCCAAGGCCATCTCCCCCAAAGATGACTTTTGTCATTTCAGCTGGGCTTCACTTTCTTCATGTGTGACTACCAACCCCCCTGAGCCTGCAACCAACATGATGTATGTTAAGCTATATTCTAATGATTTGCATAACTTGGATGACTCAAAAGTACCAAGCCTTTTCTTTTCATTAAAGTAGAGTTAAAATGTCAAGAATAACTGTTCTATGACCTAGGGAAATTCCAGGGCTTTTTAAACATCTATATGGATTTTGAGAAGGTAGGCAGAAGACTGTGCACCTTTGTTGTTCCATCTCATTCTGAACAGAGAGTTTTCCGGATTCCTTATTCCATCTCTCAGGTATAACATGACCTCATCACCAAAATGCTCCCCTTCCCAAAGATGCTTGATATATGTAAGTCACAGTTTTCTCCCATATAAAAGGAAAACTGATGGGAACATTCTCTTGATGGTAGTGAGGTTTAAATGAATTATTAAATATCAGTTACTCACCCAAGTGCCCAGTGTTTAGGAAAAAGTTCCACAGATATAGATGATTGTTGTTCTGTTACTGTCAACATAATGAACCAATAAAAGTCATTAAGTCTGTTTTTGGTACACTTGATTTTGGATTAATTTTTGTTAACAGCAATGAGTGGAAAGCATAGATTTTTGGTGCAACCTGACCCACACGTACACTAACCTCATCCCCTACCACAGTGGTGTCTGTTACAGTTGATAAACTTACAGCAACACACATTCATCTCCCAGTGACCATAATTTATTTCATAATTTGCTTTGTTGTTGGATATTTCATGAGATTAGAGATATTTAAATGACTTATATCCATTGTTAAAATGTTACAGAAATCCCTGCTCACCCACTGACATTGGGAAGTTTGCCTTCCTCAGGTAACCAGCGCAGGCAGCAAGAAACAGCCAGACATGGCCCTGTGCACCTGCAGGCCACCATCAGAGATGCTTGCGTCCCACGGGAAGCCAGCCCAGGCCAGCCCAGGAGAATCAGACAAACATGCCCCTGTGCCCCTACTGGCAGTGAGGAAGACTGGTGCAGTCACGAAGGCTGAGAGAAGAAGTAGCCATGCCATCACATACCCATGGCCATCGGGGAAGCCTCAGCGTAGCCTCATAAGTCTCAAGAAGCCAGGCCCATGTTCCCCTGTCATGCTGGGAGCCTGGGTTCTCAGAAACCCAGGTGCCTGGCCCATGGTCCTACACTGTGGAGGGTTACCAAGGTGGAAAGCACCTGGTACCCCACAACTGGCTTGCTGGGAGGAACCCAAGAAAATGTCAGGATGAAGGAGCAAAAGGCAATCTCAGACCTTCAGCCCAACCAGAACAAGTCTGGGAGATATGGACATGGAAGAAGATGGAAGCCACATACCTGAAATCTCTGGAAGCATAGACTGAGAAAAGAAGCAGCCATGCCAACACTCATGATCAAGATCCCAGAAATTTAGCACAAGAACAGATTACTAATGGTTGCTATAGAAAAAGAACAGATCACCTATAAAAGAAAACCCACCAGAAACACGACAGACTTCTTAACACAAATCAACAAGTCAAGAAGACCTTGGAGTGAAGTGTTTCAAATCCTGAAAGAAAACAAATTTCAACTCAGATTGATGTACCCTGCAAAACTATCTCTCAAAATTGATGGAAAAATAAGATAAAGAATAACTGAAGGAATTCATGACCATCAAACTAACTCTACAAAAAGCATTGAAGGATATTCTAGAGAGAGATAAAGATGAGCATACTCCCGGGAATAGCAGCAGGGAGGGGTTCCCAAACAAGGCAGGCAATTGAACAAAGGGGAAAAGTTGGGGGGCCAACAGTAGGAGGATATCATAGCAGAGATGAGCCGATGCATGCTGGTTATGATCATTAATGTAGGTGGCCTCATCTCCAATAAAAAGAAACACAGGGAGAGAGGACCAAGAAACAATGTTTCTTGCTGTATACAAGAAACATATTTAAGTCAAAAGGAAATTCATAGACTGAAATTCAAAGGAGAGAAAACAGTGTTCTATGTTACTGGAAACCAGAAAAAAACAGGGGTTGCCCATCAACCACAGAATGAATAAGAAAGATATGGTATTTTCATACAGTGGAAAGCTACTCAGCTATAAAGTGGTATAAATCTTGAGGCTCCAGTAGTTTCTTGGTTTCTTTTCTCTCATTGCTGGGACAAAACACCTGACACCCAATTGAAGGAAGGAAAGTTTTATTTAGCTCACTGTTTGTAGAGATTTCAGTCCACAATCAGCTGAGTACAAGACAGGGTGGCATGGCACTGGGGCAGCACTTCAAGGCAGCAACCAGAGCCAAAAGGGACAAGAGCAAGCCTCTTCTCCTCCTTTATCTTGCATACAGGCCACCCAGGGTGGGTGTAGCACTCACAAAATCTCTGTGCCCTCCTCTTGCACAGGATGAGGATTTATAAAGTAAAGACCTTGGCTTCCTGCTGGGTCTCTCAGTTAAATTTCTACACTGCTCAAGTTGACACAATGTATCCACAATAACGTGTAGTTAAATGGATGCAACTTGAAATCATGCTCTTGGGTGAAATGGTTTGATCTCCCATGGGTGATCTTCATGTTATCTCCTAGCACAAAAAACAGGAGTTAGTTATGAAAATGATAGGGGAGGAAACATCTATAAAGGGAAGGTGCTAACTGTTGTTAATTTCCTATTATCTTATTTGGAATTCCTGTATTGTTCTCATAGTTTTGTTAGATTTGGTTTCATTCTGTCTTGTTCTGTTTGATTTTACTGTGTGTGATGATACGATCAGCTATTTTGAAGATAACAGAATATATTATGATGGCCATTGTTGATTTCCTATTGTCCGGTTTTGAAGCCCTGTAATGCTTTCATTGCTTTGTTTTGAGGTTTTATTCTGTTTTGTTTTGTTTGATTTTATTATGTCTGATGGTGTTGACAGCTAGTTTGAAGAAAACAAGAGACATTATGGCAGTCATTGTCGATTTTCTGTTATCTTATTTTGAAGTCCTGTGTCACTTTCATTGTTTTGTTCTGATTGGCTTTGTTCTATTTGGTTTGGTGTATTCTCTTTAAAATAAAAAAAGAAAAAGAAACACAAAAAATGTCATAGAAATTAGTTTTAGTGTCCTAAAAGTAATCTTTGTTCGGCTTGTCCATCCAATCAACTCCTGGAAACTATCAATCCATATGCCATCTCCATAGATTTACCTTTCCCAAATGCCATCTTGTTTGAATTCCATGCTATGCAATCTTTGGAGATTGGTTTCTTTCACTAAAGCACTCCATGTTCTCTTATGGTTTTATAGTTCAAGTATTTTTAGTGTCAAATTATATTCTCTTGTCTGGATGCACTTCTGCTTATTTAAATTACTTTTAAATCACAGTTTCTTCAACTTGATCCAGTTCAAATTTTTAATCTAGAATCATGGCTTTTCACAAAAGCAGAAAGCATGTTTTAGAGCAAAACTACTTTCTGTTCTCCCCAAACCACTGTGTCACACGCCTCCTTGTCTTCCCTTACTTCTTCCCACCTTCTTCCTTTCTTTTAATTTCCTTGTTTCCTATTACATATTGGACAGTTTTAAGGTGCACTTTTCTGCTAGAACTCACACATATTGAGGGCAGGCGTAGTGCTTTGCTTACTTGTCCACAGCCTATCACACAGCAGGTTTTTCACTAAATCTGCAGTTACTGATATACACCACCTGTTTCTTGGTTGACTTCTGGTTTTGTAAATGTGTCCTGAAGTGCATATTCACTTGGTAAGGAGTTCTGAGGCAGCTACTCTTTTGTGTGTGCACATGTATGTGTATGTGTGTGTTTGTATGTGTTACAAAAGAACAATAATATCTGGCATTATTATGGAAAGTACCCACATATTATTTCATGTATTATGAAATTACTCTGAGATATATGTAATTATTATCTTTATTTTAAACATGAGAAAACTGAGGCTAAGTGTGTTTAGATAATTTGATTAATTTTAAAATAATCAGGAAAAAAATAATCATTAAGGGTGTGAATGGATTTCAGCATATTAGGTCCTGTGTTCAATCTCTACTCCACACACACACACACACACACACAGACAATTACTTGGTATAGTCAAGAATTAAATCAAGGTAATTCAAGTGTGAAGACTGCTTAATCATTACACTGTACAAATAAATGCATGCACTAGTTATGTCACAGAGGATGAATAAAGAAGAAATTTGGCAGTCTGGTATTTCAAAAGACACTACTAGAAAGATTTACTTAGATTACCTCTTATGCATTATAAGATAATTTAAAAATTAAAGCTGTAATAAAACCTTAAAGGAAACTAGTCCCAGTGCTCAATCACTTCTGAAAAATAAATCACTGAAGCCATACGCAGGCTTAGAAAAAAATGTATTGCTTACAAATGTCATTTAGTCAACTTTTTTCTTAGGCACTTGAAATTGCCTTGATGTTATGACTTGCAGTGGAGAGAAGGAGAGATAACCACAAATCTCACTTCACCAGTTCATTTGCTGGAATATCAGTTGTATTCCAGCCTTTTGCTAATTGAGTGGGCTCAGCGAATGAGTCCATTTCTGTTATGGCTGATACATTGCGTAAACTTGACAAGTTTAGAAGTTTAACTGAGAGATTCATCAGGGAGCCAGGGTTCTTACTTCATGAATATCCTCATCCTGTGCAAGAGAAATGCACAGAGATTTTGTGGGCGCTACACTCGCCCTGGAGGGTGAGTGCCAGTGTACAATATAAGGGAAGAGAAGATGTTTGTTCTGCCCTTTGGGTTCTGGCTACAGCCTTGAAGTGTTGCCTCTATGTCATGCCAACCTGCCTTGCAGCCAGCTGATTATGGACTGAAACCTCCACAAATTGTAAGCTAAATAAACCTTCCTTAACTTTGGGTGTTGGGTATTTTGTCCCAGCAATAAGAGAAAAGTAACCAAGACAGTTTCTAAAATTTAAATGGTCATAAGCAAACAAAAGGTGGGTTAACATTTTTTGATAATGTGTTTTGGAAGTTAAATAAAATTAAAGGTCAAAGATGAGAGACATAAAAGTATCGACATGAATATGAAAAAGTAGCCCAAGTTCTTGATATTGATCACACACATCATAAAGCAGACATTAAAACCTGTTGGACAGGGGGGAGAAGCTTCTTAAATTTTATGTTGCAAAAAGGTGTAAGTGGACTTTGAAGGTCATCTAGTCCACCCCTCCTTCCCTACTTTTCTCCAAGACACAATATGGTCCCTCCTGAAGGGCTTCAGATTGGAATCTTGGCTCTAACATGGACCAATAAGTGATTTATCTGAGCCTTAAATCTGTTGCAGGTGACACACGCATAACACTTTGTGAAGAACATTATTCACTTCTTGACTTTTATGGTTGAAAAACTGAGACCCCTGTGCTAGAACCTCTGCTGTCTCTTTTTCCAGCATCTAAAACACAAATGCCCAATGCATCCAACTTGCGTTGACCACGATGAGTGAAGGGGAATTATCTTGGGCTATATAGAGCACGTGTAATATAGTTTTTTATAATATAGTTTTGTTTTAAATTGGTGGAGTGAAGATTAAGCAGGGCCACATGACAAGATGTCCAGGGCCGTATTCAGATTTTGTGTGGAGGTTGAAAGGGAAATGTCATAGGCCATAATGGCAAATAACCAATAAAACAACTTCTATAGAAACTGTGTGTCCCAAAATACAGGTCATAGTCAGAGTTTGCCAATAGATTTAGTCCTTCCAGGTAACCAAGCAAATGAGCTTCAGGGGGACAAAAAAATTCAAGCAGGTGGATTTGAGGATATGAGGCAAACATTCTGTGTGTACTCACCTCACTCTCCCGGTAATCTCCACATGCAGGAGGCACCCTTTGTCAGTCTAACCCTCCTGTACTTATGTCACCCATGTCCACTGTCCCACTAGAGCTCCATGATCTAGATTGCAGCCTCCTTCAGCTCTTCAAATTCATGTTTTCTGTCTTCAAGTCATACATATGGTCTCCTCCTGAGAATACTACTCCCCACCATGTCCTCTCTAACCTCTTGTCTCCACAGGTCACCTTTAGGGATAACTAGATGGGTTTTGTAGGTCACTACTGATGGACGTGAGAGCACTGTCTAGTAAGTAACAGGCCAGGCTGCTGATGAACATCCCACATACTCAGAAAAACTCTCTCCAGTAAAAATTTGTCCAGACACAATTGTCAATCATACAATCTTGAGAAACTCTGCACTACATAACTTCAAATTATGTTTCAGGTTTCCACATAATGGTCACTTTTTCTGAAGAGCCTTCTTAGAGTTGCCTGACTCTATCACTTTGCATTTCTGTGTTTTAGCATTGACTTTTCCTGTGATTTATTAATTTTCTGGTTAAGTACGTATATAAACTAGTCAAACACGAAGCTTCAAAACTACACAGCAAGAAGTTCGTCTTACTGATAATGAATAGGGAAATTATCAAGCTCCAGAAGAAGTGGAAACATTTTGATTAGTTTCCTTCCTCAACGCAGGCCAGCTTTCAATGGGTCCCTGCTGCATTTTACCTTCATTTTGTCCCCTTCTCATAAAGAGAGCAAATCCATCCAGCCTGGCCCTTTTTCACTTATCTCAGTTTCCCTCTGAGGCTTTTGAAATGCAAGGCCCACACTGCTGGATTTGGTTATCTCTGCCTCCCACTTATATGGCCCACAAATGGTTTCAAGATACCTTTGCTAATAACATCCTCTGCCATGGAGAACTTTGATGTGTTTCTGTGTTGCCAACCTCCTGCCTCAGGAAGAAAGAACAGAAAGGGAAAAAGCCTGGGAGGAGTCCAGGCAGCCAATTCCTGCCTGCCACATTTGTGGAGAAGCAATAGATAAACGAAGTTGAGGCTAAGGAAGAGCCTCGGTGCCCAGAAGTCTCTATGCAGCTTCAACCCTACTCTCTAGCCCTGAGGCAGCCAGGTTTCACTATTCCCTCCCTCCCTCCCATCATGACCTCCCATCTGGGCTGTTATCTCAGGTCACTTGGGATGCTACGCAAAATATCATAGCCTGTGTGGGGGCTTCTAAACAGGAAGTTGTTCCTCGCAGTGCTGAAGGCTGGCAGTCCAAGCTCACTGGGCCAGATTTGGTGTCTGTCAGGGTCCCACTTCCTAGTTTTTAGGTAGTTCTTCATTCTGTGTTTTCCCATGATGGAAAACATAAAGAATCTCTGTAGTCTCTTTTATGAGGGCCTTCATGTCTCCAAGGAAGCCCCTCTCCTAAAACTCCATACCAAATAATAACCTTCACAAGGTTGCACATTAAGAAACTCTCAGAAAGCGGACTACAGTTCAACATACGAATTAAAAGAGAAAGAAAGAAGAAAAAAGCACATCACACTTATTTGGAACCTTATCATTTCTTACACTCAGTTTCTTAGGCGAACTTTCTCTAGGCTTCATGGCACCATTTCAGTACCTGTTATAATGTCATAATGGGTTTGTCTAATGTTTAGACCTAGGAAATCATAAGCTTCTGATCTGGCAGAATGATCTCATGAGTGTTTTTATATATGTAGCATATAACTGTAGCTCCCAGTATGAGCACAATGACTGATTCTGTTTAAGCATGGATTCACTAGCAAAGGCAACTATTTATTGGTGAGATTTTTTTTTCTTTTTTTACAGCTGAGAAGAATTGTTTTGCCCAAGGACATTGCAGTGAAACTCTGCTGCATTTTGAGAAATCTTTAATTACATGTCTCTAAAGACAATGGTCTAAATATAGTACTAAACTGTTCTGTTCTTTTAACTGACATTCATAAACTTAGAAAACATTTGCCTAAAAAAGATATGGAAAAGTACTTAACCTCATGACTAATCAAATAAATACAACTTAAAGGAATTAAATGTGATTTTGCCTTATTTTTAAAAATGAGAATATCTAGTGCTGCAGAAGTATGGACATATAGCTATTCTCACTTGTGTTCAAAGTGTGAATTGCTAAAAGTTCTTTCTAAAATCAATTCAGCAGTAAGTAGCAAGGCCCTTGAGAAACAACTGATGTGAACATTAAAAGTCAGTTTGTGGTGAATTTTAAAAGTACAGTAATACATGATGAACTCCTTATCTTGTTTCTACTCCATCTTTCCTTTCCTTGCCTCCTCTTGTATGTGGCAGGACCAGATTGCAGGCAGCATGCCTGAGAAAGTGACAGCAGGAAACCTAATAAAGAATACGATCTCAGAAGTCAACCCAGGGGACCAAAATGTCAACTAAGTCACATTTTCATGAGTAGACAATGTTGTATGCCCTTCAAGCAGAAACTCATCAAATGAAGCAACTGGGGAAAGAGGTTAATTATGTAAGTAATTGGAAACTAGTTTCTTAGAAAGTCCTAGAGGAAGATAGAAATAGAAATTATTCATTTATACTTTTTTGATTTTGTGTTTTATTTGGGACATTCTAATACTCCCAAATTTATCTTTTAAAACCCTACAATATCATTATTTTACTTTAAAAATCATCATTCTTTACTCTTTAATAATTTCTAGGGACTATTCAGATTCTCCTGTAGATTTTACACATTTATGTTCATCTACTCTTTGTATCTAAGTCTCTTGCTGTGATTAAATGTAGTATTTACTGAGCACCTGAGGAGTGAGTGTGACTCTATTCTGTCTGTGCAAAGCTCAGAAGACACATCAATAAATGGTGACGCTAAAATTGGAACTGACCTAGAAAGTGAGTGTCACAAAATCACAGGGAAGGAAGGAAGGAGAACTGCCTATGAGAATGTGTAGAATGCTTACACACACACACACACACACACACACACACACACACACATAGATAACTGATGTCTGAGCTTGGCCTTCAAGGAGGTTACCAGGCAGCACAGCTATGGTTTGAAGAAGGCTCCCCCAAAGTGCATGCTCTAAGATAAAGGCTGTTCCCAGAATGATACCATGGGTCACTGGGCATGTGCCCTTGAAGGGACAGATGGGATGCGGGCCCCTTCCACTTTTCCTTTTCCGCTTGCTGGCTTGGCTTTTCCTCTGCCATGTGGTCAACCATCATGCACTGTCTCATCACAAACAAGCCCGAAACAACAGGGCCACCTCATTGCGGACTTGAACCTCGGACACCATGATCAAAACAAAAAACTCATTTTCTCTTTATAACTTGCTTCTCTTAGGTATTTAGCACAGTAACTGAAAACTGACTAATACAAACATGGAAAAGGTCAGTAGAATCCAGGCCCAAAGATATCTAGAAAAGGCTTTGGAGAATTCAAAGACCAAGCAGGGCTTCAAAACTTACATGAACAGAGAACATGGGATTGGCTGGGCTAAAGATATGATTGAGGCTTGAGATAAAATTAGCCAATATTATGTTTCTCTCTTGTAAAGACCACAGAGCAGATAAAGAAGCTCCAAGAAAGATTGTGTCCTGCTGTGCTGAGGCAGCAACATGGTGGGATAGAGAGTTGGAGCGAAGAGGCACAAGAGTCTGTCTAGAGCAGATTGCAAAGGTCTTAGAAGAAAAGCATGACTTAGAAGGAGCCTGGCATAGAACAGCAGAAATATTGCTTTTGGAAAATATCAGGATTCCAGAACTGTTTCCAGATGCACAGGACACCTGGCTGGGAGCTCTTACTATCATCTCACATCTGATACACACAGATCCTTCTTACCACTTTATTTCTTTGCTTCCTCCAAGGGACAGGAAGGGTGGTCTCTCCAGTTCTCTCAGTGGAAGCTAGTAGAGAACCTGGCACAAAGCAAGTGCTCACTATATGTCTGGTAAGTGGCATCATTGATAAGTAGAGACTTCTAATACAGTCTCACCCTTGACAATTTTGTACACCTTAGACGCCTTAGACACAAGGATGTGCCTCTTCTCTGCAACCAGTCATGTACAAAAATACCAAGACCTTGAAGTCAAATATGTGAGTTTCCCAGCTGCGTGTAACTTTGGGCAGATCACTTAACATCTCTGAACGTCAGCATCTTTCTTTGGAAAATGCAGCCCATAATACTTGCCTTGCAGGCTTGTACTGAGGATTCAAATTCCCTGGTTTGATGCGTTGGCTTTGCGCATGTTCTTCCACAGTACCTGGGTGTTCTAAACTGATCCCTTTGCACAGGTGCTACTTCTTCCTTTTAGATGTTGTACACAGCTTGCCTGCTGCTGTACTCACAGAGCCCATCCCAGTGGCTGTGCTGGCACATGAGAAGTGCCAAGTTAGTAGGAGGAATTATGCTCGTGCAAGGCTGTGGAGAGAAGCAGAGCAAAGATTTGAGATTTACAAGCATGGCAGGTATACGACGAGGCCAGCATCTACCAAGAATTATTGCTGGAATATCCTGTGAGCTCCAGCCATGCTCTAAACAAGGATTCTTTCTCAGACTGAGAGGCCCTTGCAGCCTTCCCTTCCCCAGGAGGAACAGACTCTTGCCTTGCAGGACTGCTGGTTCTCTCTGGGGCTGAGTCACTCCAGCAACATCACCCAGGACAACTTGTGCCTGTGTCATTAAAGTGCAGAGGTCTGCAGGCCCCACAAAATCCAGTCCTGCTTCTTTATCCTCTTTGCTACAAAGACCAGAATCACACACATAGAGCAGAAATGTAAACACACTCCCAGAGCCACCATTTGCTCTCACACTGGCCCAAGCCTCTCACTCTCCATTTCCACCCAGGGTTAGAGACCAGAAATGCAGATGAATGGAATCTTCAAGCCTTGCTGATCCAAACAGAAGCTTTGAGTTTGAGTCCCAAGATTTTTAGATTATTTGGAGTAGTTTTACTAATAATTTAGACAATAACTCTGCATGGTTTTTGGAAAGTATGGAAAGTATGGAAATGTTAGCACAATTGAATATAAAAGTACTAAACCTAGAAATGCAACAAATAAGATAATGGAAGCAAACTTAATGGTCAGTAATATGAAAATGATTAAGTCAAGTTGTGACATGTCTCACACACTGAAATGTATGCAACTCCTAAAACAGTTTTGGCAACGTCAGAAAGTTTCTAGAGTATAATATATAAAACAAAGATTAGAAAACTGCAGATAGTATGCTGCCAATTACTTACTATATGCAAAATATATCCAAATGCTTTTCAAGGAATCTCGAGGAGATTCTAATAGTTAATAGACACTGAGAACAAAGGAGTGGACAGAACTGATGTGATTCTTGGCCTCAGGGAACTTACATTCTGGTGGGACACAGATGAGTAACCAGGTAAGTGTGTCAAACAGCATCAGTGCCACCAAAGGATGGGAGTCAGGCTCAGGGACAGAGCAGGCTGCCAGGTACCAAAGGAAGTGATTGGTAGAGAGATCACTCATGAAACACAGGGGAAGCCCAGCTAGTCATTACGGGGACTGGGCCCCGGACAGCTGGACAGCCTGTGCAAACCTGAAAGTAAATTTCCTGCTTCAGTCTCAGCAGAGTGTAAGGAAGAGCCAGGCAGCAGACTCAAAATGCTCCCAGCACACTGCAGATTGACAGGCCAAGGCCTTTGCACACTGAGGCCTTCACAGGAAGCTCAGCAGCCTGGGCGCTGGTCTTTGAAGCCGGGCTGAGCAACTATTAGCTGATCCCACTCAGCAAACAGTGAGGCAGTCGCCCTGCATGTTTGTGCTGGAGCAGGTGATGATTTTCTCTTCCCTGACTCCAGTCAAGGACTTTCTGTTTCCCGATCTCAGGCTCCCGGTGACATTGGGCATGGGGGGGGGGGGTTGGGGGTGGAGCAGGTCACATGCCAGCAGGTGACATGATCTGTGCTCAGCTGGCATTTCAAAGAGCCTGCTTTTCCTCCTGGGTGTCAGGTACACAGTTTGAATGCCGCAGCTCCAGTAGGATGAGTATCAGTTTTTCAAACCCTGGGGAAAGGAGCCCGTTTTTTAGCTTTTTCCACTATGTTTTGCTAACTTCTACAGAGGTAGCTGTAGCTCAGGAGGACAAACTGGAATGAAGGTAAGGGGAAACAAGAAAGAGAAGCAATTACTGTCATCCATAACTATGAGCATTATCATTTATTGTGCATTTCCATGCAAATGTTATTAATTAGTGAAATAACAAGGCAATTTGCATTCATCCAATTCAGAGGAAAATTAAAGCTACTTTAACCAGCGCAACACAGGTAATTCAACCCCATTATATATCATTTCTTTAATGACTGGGGAAACTGAGGCAGGGATATTTCATGGATCATGCAAAGAAGAAAAATAAAAGGAGCCCTACTTCAGAGCTTCTAGAAATCACATTGTCATCACAAATCCATTGAGATAATTTCAGGGATATGTTAGATTAGAAAGAGGAGACAAAGACAGAAAGGCAGGGAGATTAGAGTAACCTAATCCACTATCGCCATTGACAGGGTCACATGCCATTGTCCTTGACACCTAACCAGAATGCTGTGAGTTAGCTTTTCTATCTATGAAGTGGAACTGCCAATCCCTGCTTGATGAATAAATGAGGAGCCTAAGTACCTGCAAAGTGGATTGGCTTGCAATGCCCATGGTTGTTACCCAGTGCCCAGGAGAATTGCCATTCCAGAGGGAGGAGGGGGAGGATCTGTGGTAACCTAGAGTGCAGAGGGCAGGACAGTTTCAGAAGAACTTTTGTCCAGGGAAGTGGGCCTACCAGACAGAAACTAAACTCATCTTAAGGAGAACATTGAAAGTCTTGTTGGGTTGCCTTTGTGAGTCACAAGAAAGCTCT
This sequence comes from Dolichotis patagonum, assembly GCA_004027295.1. Lineage (NCBI taxonomy): Eukaryota > Metazoa > Chordata > Mammalia > Rodentia > Caviidae > Dolichotis > Dolichotis patagonum. Next base: position 8,787 of record PVJX010002503.1, on the reverse strand, counting down.
TAACAGTTTCATTGTCCATTAAAAGGACATGGCCAGGAAACTTAAAACAGAGCAGGTCATGCATTCACCTGTCTTGACTTGGTTCTGGGATGGAGATGATTTGTGAGAACTTTTACTGGATCCTGGCTTTGTGAGACAGAGAAGTCCCCATGGCTTAAACAATCTGTCCTATAAGATTAGAACTTATATATTTCACAAGTACCTCTATCTACTTCTGGATATCACCAGTAAACCATGTATGCTGGACAAACATGGGTGACCAAGAATGTTTGTTCATGTTAGTTTAGTTTTCTTTTGAAAACGGAGGTCAATCAGAACGAAACAAAAGAGAAAAAATTCATCTTGCTATCATAGCAATCTGCTATGATAAAGATTTCTTACTTTTAAAACTTAAAGAAAAAGAAGCTGAGAGTTTCATTGCTTTATCTTGCTTACAAAATGCAGAAGGTTTAACCAGAAACCTGAGCCAAGCTTTCCCTTCCAGGCATGGTATTCTCACACACACAGCAAAGTTCCTCCTCCTTGTACTTCCCTGTGTCCCAGTCAGCACTTCGCAATGTGGAAAGACGGTTATCTGAGTAAATGCAGGCCATGTGAGGTTCTCAGGGAGACTTGAGAGAGAAAGCAAAGGCAATGTGCTTACGCGAAAGTGACATGGATTTGGGCTCTGGGATCGGGCTGTGAGCTTAGATCAGCCAGTCAGCTTTAATTTCAACTAAACATTAATTTTCTTGTTTGCTAAATGTGGATGGTGGAGCCTAGCTTGCTGGTTTGTTTGAGCAGCACATTTTAAAGGGAAATCATACCGGAAAGAATCTTAGAAGGAGAAAATTAGCAAACAAGCTTTTCCTTTTCTGTCTCTTTTCTTTGCCTACTTCTTCCCCTAGAAAATGTTATTGGCGTTCTCACCCCTTATATCATTATTCAATGGCAAGAAAATAGTCTCTCTGGTCCTCCAGGTCTTTATCATACATATCCAATTGGAGTCCCTTAAATGGATTCTTTAAGGGTGAAAAGAGTAAAGATGGTCTCAGGTTGGCATTATCTTTCTTAAAGCAACATTAGTCTTTCTGAAAAAACTTAACAGAGGCAGCATGAGAAACTCAAGTCTTTATCTACCAATTAGTAGAAATCATGGAAGGTACCTCTCCACCTGCTTCTGGCCACAGGCTGAAATATTCCATTCTATTGCCTTGAATTATGGGTGATAAGGAGGGAGTGCTGGTTAAATATTGTCCAGCTGGTGAGCCCCTTATTTGTATAGTACAACTGTTATCCCGAGGCTTTTCTTTACCCTACAAATACCTTCTGGTCTAAAAGGTACATGCCAGTTCCATCAATATTCCAGTCTCTTCTATAGCCTGTGTCCAAATGATACAAGTCTTTTGTAGTCTGTTATTCAAGCCCCTGGAGTACACTGGGTAATAACCAAAAGTGATATGCATTCTTCTTCCAGGATGGAGGATGAGGAAGTTCGAGGTATTGTGCCAGGGATGGGAAGTCTATGCTTTGGTGCTGATCATCATGGCTGATGTGATGATGAGCTTGCTGAATATGCACCCCTAGCCTACAGTGTGTAGGTCATAACCCATTTGGTGTGGACCAAAATAATTCGTTAGGGTGTACACAGTATAATTAGTACAAGAACCAATTAAGAATAGTATTGATAAAAGACAATGTTTTCCATGTCACCTAAGACCTTTCTGGGGTGGGATGGCTCCATAGGTTGGAACCTCACCATCTTCAGCCTATCAGCTTTCACTTTCAGAATTTTCTTTTAATGAGCCAAAGTTCACAAAGTGCCTATAAGCATCACATCTTCATGCCCTAAAATGCACATTTAGAAACAAGCAATGGATGCCCCTTTTTGAGCTCCTTTTTCACCATAAGGAAAGTATCCCGAGAACCATATAGAACATTTCCTTCTGTCTCACTGGCCCTGTGCCCAATATTGAGCTCTTCATAGAACAAAGGGAAATTGATCACAGTTGGATTAAATCGGCTACCATGTGCACGTTCACACACACACACACACACACACACACACACACACACGCCATGGGTTGAGGAACCTAGGTTACCTTAAAGCAAAACTGTGCCACTTAGCCTGCCCTGGTTAGAGCTCCCTTAGCAAGGGAAAGGGAATGCGTATCTGTCAGCTGGGTACTTTCTAACAATCCTATTTCACAAAGGGAGAAGCAGAGGGTCAGAGTAGCTATTCATTTATATTTGGTAGGGTAGATTAACCACTGCGACAGAGAACTTTAAAACATCATTCCCCTCCTATAATAAAGTTTTTTCTGCACTGATGTCACAGCATAATGACATTTGGGTGACAGCAGCACGCACTCAGTGACCCTAGCACTGTCTTTCAGTGAAGCTCTTTTCTTACATGGTTGGAGTCCTTTATCCAGCTGGGAAAGGGACCCAGCAGGAGGCTGATGCACAAGAAGTTACAGGCCAGCCTGAAAGTGCTGCATCTTCCTCAGCTCCAATCCCATGGACCCTATAATCGCTCCCTGGCCACACCTGGCTGAGGCAAGGTCGGGGAAGCACAGTCAGCACTCTCAATGGTCACCGACTTGGTGGCCCAGCTGCGTGCTCTGCTGAGCAGGTCTAAGAGCAGAGGAGGAGCCACACTGCCACCCCTCCCAGTGACTCCCTCCTTGTGGGCTCTGCGAGCTCCCAATTCATTTAACTTCCCGGTCACTGCACTGCCCACTCAAACCATTCGCTGTGTGATGCTTGGTCCTATGAACGTTGCCTCCCCGTTCTTCTGAAACTTAGCCCAGCGATTACCTCAGGTCTCCATTTCTTTGGGTTCTCAGCAACCATGAATTTCATCAGCTCCCTGTCCGAGAAACACTCTGTTTCCTCCATTCTCAGACATCATTCCAGTCTTCCTCTTAGCAGTTCCTGGTCCTTACTGGCTTCTTTTTGCCTTTCTCAGATCCCAGTGCTCTGCACCCTGCTCTCCTCCCCATGGAAAAGGCTGTCCAAAGTGATGGCTCCATTCAAAGGTCTGCGTTAACATTCTTGTGCCTGTGTAACACTCTTGAGTTTCTCAGCTCACCGTAGGCTGGAATTCAGATGTTGGTATTTTTACTCTGCCTGCTCTCATTCATAGCCACCGTGCTTTTATTCCTACTCTTGCGAATATCTTAATATGTGGCAGATAGGTTGGTAAATACTTTTAAAGCTTTATCTTTAAAACTTTCAAGACCCTAATGGGCTAGTTGTACCACCACTGCCCCATTTTTTGTGTCTAGAAAACAAGGAGAAAGTTTGGAGAGAGAAAAAAAAAAATCTAACCCTTTTATGTGGTAGGTCAGGGAAGAAAACTACATCATTCCAAAGCCAGTGCTGTCAGCCAGCAGGCAAAAACTGCAGCTCAGAAACTCATGCCCCATGCTCCCTGAGTGAAGCAGAGTTAGGCACCAGTAAATGTAAACGTGCTTCATTTACACTCATCACCCCCAAAACAAGCAGCTCAAGCTACCGTCACCCAAGTTCTTCCTATTTTTACTGTTCTTCCCGGTTATTCATGTTCAGACTGTTCTGTCCTTGTTCGTATATTCCCTTGTTTAGTTCCCCAGGAAAACAGCAACTGTGAACACTTCTCTCACATGGATTGGATCATGTCTCACATGGTGCTTTCCACCACTCCAGCCCCACAAGGCAGGTCACTCAGTGACTCCTCACTGCGCACTGCAGAGAGGGTTAGACCCTGGCAGTCTGACTTTGCCACCCGGCTCCCATTCCTAAGCACTGTGACTCCCGTCACTGCGTTCCTTCTGCAGAGGCGCTAGGCTATATTTGCTTCTTCCTCAACCCTGTTGCCAAGCCCCAAAATAGATTCTCAGCTACATGGCTATAGAAACACATACTTCCTAGGCTATTACTGATCCCCCCCCTGCACACAGGAAAATTAATTTCATTAACTACTACTAGCTATGTATTTTATATTTAGCTGATGCCATCACCTCTGCCTTCATCTTGTCTACTAATAGTATCTTCCAAAATTCTCACTCTTTGTACTTTTCAAGTCAAAAGATTCCCCGTATCTGTGTAGGGCATGTTTGTAATTCTCCTCATGATTTAAACATTGTGAGAAGTATCAGGTGGCACTCGCAAAGCATCCTGAACTGCCAGCTGTGAGAAGGATGCCCCAGCTGGACGAGGGTACCACCGCACAGCTGGGTCTCATTGCGTCCACAATCGCCTTCCACTCCATTGGCTTGGGAGAGGCACCTAGTCAATGCTCATGGGAGTAATGTGATAGGTTAAAAGAATACAAACTTCAGGTTCATTCATTCATCCAACTATCATTAGTACCTCCTCTGTGATCAATTCTAACACAGTACCTTGAAAGGATGCTATGAAAATTAAATAAGATATAAGTCAAGTCTTTAGTATGGTACTGATCCCCCAACAAATAAGCCAGTCCTGTATAAGTCTGCATCTTCCTTTCCCCTTGAACAGGTGAACACACTTCCAAAGTCACCTTTCTCCTGGCACTGTTGAGCTCTGTGTCTTCTCCTGACACTTTACACTGCTGTTTCCCAGAGTCCTCCGCTGTTTCCCAGAGTCCTTCACTAGGGCGTGGCCTGACTGTCACACCTGGTTGGTTGGCTTCATCATACCTCCCAGCTCTGCCTAACCCTTTCCACTCCACACTGGTTCTACAAATACTTATCAAGTACCTACCATATTCCTGGCACTGGCTGGGTTCCATGGACATAATAGTAACCAAGAAACTTATGACACCTTGAAGAAAGAAATACCAAATGTGAAAAACGTAAGTGAGGACATACAGGTACTGCAAAGCATGATCAAAACAAAGCACAATACTCATCTTACTCCCTTTCTTTCTGCCTTGTTAAATCCTTCCCATCATAGGGTAATGTTGGATGTAATTACAGAAAATGATAAACTTAGAGTGATTAAAATAGTATCAGATAAGTCTTTTGTGGAGAGGGAGGATATTCATATGACTAAAGAATCCAGGGATAACTGACATTAGAAAAAACTCCCATCTGATGACTCAAAATAAGATCAAGAATTGCTTTCTCTCAGTTTCTCAGCTTTGATTCATCACTATTGAACTGACCAAGCTCCTTTCCTACTGCTCCGGAAATGCTTGCCATAGGCTGCAGAATATCCACACTTCCTGGTTTGCAGATGGTCAATGAAAGCCCGGGCTTGGAAATGAACACTCTGATAGCCAGTCCTGCAGCTAGTCCTTGGGCAGAAGGAAGCGTGGATGTCACATAGCTACACTTGAGCCATAATAACCCACCTCTAGGTCAAAGGATGAGGTCAGCATTCCTAAAATACATGTTTTGCTTCAGAGAGGATCATGTGAAGGCATCATGTGCACTCCTTCAGATTTACAGTTACAGACAAATTGCTAGACCAATTCGGCTTCTACTTAAACCTTCACAAATAAAGCTTGTGTTTCTCCACAGTCTCTCCAGCACTTGGTTATTTTTTTTTAAGTTACTAATGTGAACATTGAAATGTGTGAAATGGAATCTCAATATTTAAGGAACATTCTGGTCTCTTTTCTGATAAATTGCTAGTTTAAATAATTTGCTTCTGATGAAATTATGATGGCTTTCAGTTGTGTCTTTTATAATCCATCTTTACCTCCACTGGTTTTTCGCTAATAATTTTTATTAGTCGATGCCTCACTACTTTTATGTTACTTTATTTTTCATACAGCTGTTTTGAATTTCATGATATTTAATGTTAGCACTGCTTTCCTTATGGTCTGGCCTATTTTTATCTTATTGGAAAGCTCCTTTTCTAGTCAAAGATAATGAAAACAATCATGTATATTTCTGAGCTTATAAAATTTTGTAATTCACCTCTGTCTTTAAATCACCTGAAATCCATGTATATAACGTAAGATAAAGACCTTATTTATTTACTTATTTAGTGCTGTTACACTGGTCAGTTTTTGTAGTACCTTAACAGGATACTTTGAGAATTCACTAAGGTATTAATTGACTGGACTTTTCTTTTCCAGTGGTATTTGAAGCACTAAGTTTTCATAAAAGAGTGTCATTCTGGGCTCAGTATTGTACCCATGGCTACTGCTTTGTGCTTTAGAACATGCTCCTTCCGGTGTGCTGCTTTTCCTCCTGTCCTGCCCTCCGTCCACATCTGCCAGATTGTCTTTATTCCTACTCCTTTCCTCCTGCTCCATGGATTTTTAAATTTGCAGTTTTATGTTCTGTTCTTCACAATTATATTTAGCATCACTGAATTTAATCTTGAGTTAATAGTGTCAGAGTTTATAATAGATTTACTGATACTCCTGGAAATGGGAGCACTTTAGCACATGACACTTTTCACTGTATTTTGTCTCACATGGTTTTGCAAATTAGTATTTTACTTTAACTCTGTTCATAATTACATCCCTATTGATGATCACTTTGCTGTCGCCTGCATTGTGCCTTGCTCAGTATCATGTATACACCTAATTTATTTGCTCATTATTGCCTCCTGCATTCTTCTTGTTCAACTTTCAGTATTATGTAAATATGTCTTATTTCACTAACTTCCAGTCTTCATTGCTGTGTCTGTCTCATTGCTCCATGCTCCTAGGTAATCTGTCTTTTCTTTTTGCTTTCACTTACAATTATTTCTCTGTGTCTGATGTTCTGTGTTTCTCCATTGTGCTTCCTTAACTAAGGTTGCATTTGTTAATTTATTTTTGCTTTTATTATCCAGAGTTTAGTGTGCCTCTTTTTATTTTGAAGACCCACATAACTCATCTCGTTGAAGAACCTGCTAAGACACGAGCTTTTCTTCCCAGTCTCTACTCACTCTTTTTTTGGTATGTAACTTGGAATGTGCATGTTAAATGAACTTACCATGTCCTCCATGTCCTCCAACCTTTCTTTCACACGTCCTATGTCATTTTTGCTGGACCATATTCTGTATAATTTCTTCATATCTGTATTCACTCATATTTCCTCTTCCATATTAATTTGTGTTTTAACAATGAGTTTTCCCCACATGGATACATATGGTTTCTCTCAAGACTTTCTCCTCTGCTTTGTTTTTGCAAAATGTACCAGTGCTTTTCTTTGTAGTATGTTGTTCTTTAATTTTGGTTATCATTGTTTACATTTCTGTTAATAAATTTAAGCACTTTAAAGAGCTCGCAACCCCTGTCCCGTTGCCCTGTAATACTGAGCTCTTGGTGTACTCTCAGCTTGCTGAGCTGTGGCTGTGGTTTGTCTTTGTGGAGGACGATTTCCTCGAGTGGTTTGCAACTGGTGGCTGTGAACTCATCTTCATTGTTGGGATCACTAAGACTGAGTTGTAAACTTTGTATTTTCTTCACTGTGATATCCGTTTTTTTATAGGCCTATAACCAGTTTTTATATAGTAGTTCAGCCATTAATCACAATCATCTGCATACAGTATCCATAAATAGGTTGCTATGATGTCAGTTCATGATCAGTTTGAACTCCCTCAGTTTGCCAATTTGGAGAGCTCACATATGTATACTTTAAAAATATTTATTTTAACAACATGTATCTAGTTATGTTTGTGGTGCTAAGGTACACTACCATGCTTTGTTTTTCATGTTATTAAGTTAAAATTCAAAGTGTATCTCTTATCCAGTTCGCTGTCCATCTATATATATTACCCTGAAAACTGTGAATGCCTTATAGATGAGCTCTTTGTTAATTTGGTGATAATCACAGATATTGAAACATTTTCTCTATCTTTCAACTAAGAATACCAATTAGTAAAAACCACTCTGTGTTCCAGTTTTCTCATCTAAAAATAGTAGAAGCTTAAGTGGATCAAATAAAATCAATAATAAAAAATAATCCACCAAAATATCTGATATGTAGCAAAAAGAAAAGAATAAAAAAAGACAAAAAAAACCCTTTCAATAAATGCTAATTAGGATTGTTAAGAAGTTTGATGAGTGCATATGCTGAAAGTGAAAGAGCCCCAGCAATTCGTGTCACAAGAGGTGTGCCTCCCACACGTTGAAGAGGACAGCTTTCTCCATGTGGAGGCCAAACTGCCTGTTCTGGCATCGGGAGCATTTCCCAGCTCCCTACACATCTCTGTAGAGAAATCACTTTCTTACACCCCCTTGCTTGTCAGTATAATAAAACTGCACAGGCGATTAACCAGCCACTCTCCTTTGATAATACTATGACCCCGTGTTGTACACCTGCTACAGGCACATAATCACAATGTCATCTTTCCAGCGTTGGGAGAGAATGAGCAATTTGGGTTAACAGGTGTCAGGCTAAAGAACTAAAGAAGTAAGATCAGGTTAATACCTTACTGAGAGCAAAGGCTTGAAGGAGGCTGTGCTCTTGGGAGACATCTGAAAACCCACTTCCAGCACGCGTGCGCAGCACACAGGCCCAACTTTACATCCTACCGTCTCATCAAATGTTTCTATGCCGAGGACCTCACCCAGGTTAAGTTCTTCAGCAATGCTTTAACGTTGTCTCTTCTTTTTTTTTTTTTTTTTTAATTTGAAAGAGAATAAAACAAAAGAGGGCAGTACAGAGCAGATCAGAACAGGACAACATAGGCAACATAGTACTTTACATTAAGTCAACTGGACATCAACAGTAGCTAACACCATATCTCTTACTCTGCTATAGTTGAGCATAGTTTCAATTACAATAATATCAAACATAACACAATAGTATAAAGCCATGCATAGAGTGAAAGAATTACAGGGCTTTCTGAACCGAATAACAGAAAATGTTCAATGGGTACTGTAATATCTCATTT